>JAIZPF010000138.1:439-19060 GCA_020509355.1 Blechomonas ayalai
TTTGCCCACCCACTCACACCCGCCCACCGGGCCCCTCCTGCACATCTTTGCTTCCCGAGCAGGGGAAGCACGACGACCCAAAAGTTTGGATCGCGGGGGACATAAAAAAGAAAAAGACCACCCCGGAGAGAAGAAGTGTTTAACCCCCTGATCAGCGCGAGCAGGCCCGTCAGGCCCACCGGGTGTCCCGCTGTCCTCTGCCACCACCCCCTAACTTAGCACGCCGGCCTGCCCCCGGAAGGGCCTTCTGCAGCCAACTAAATGAAATACTACCAGCATAACCCCCCATGTCACACCCACGAACCATCACAATACGCATATGGGGCCAGGTACAGAAGAGTAGGTACTCGCCAACCTCACCGCGCTTGGTCAGTCTCAAGGAGAGCGCGTCACCGCTCCCCCGTCCGGCGGGCAGGGACTGGCACCCCCTTCAACACCACGACCCACGATGTACTGAACAGGAGCCGCAAGGACCGGGGGGAGTACACGTGCACAGCCGTGCTTGGTGATACCAGAAGACGGCGCCGTGTGTCCGAAATGTCGTGCTCGACAGTTGCTACAGTGGAGCTGGCTTCAACGTTCGGCCGGCCATCTTGCGCTGCCAGTGCCGGCGGCGCAGATTCTTGTCCTTCGATGTCACTGCCCAGCCATCGGTATCACCACCGACGGTGGTCCACTCGCTTGCCCATCGCCAGCCGTGTGGTGCCCGCAGATTGTCCCGGCTCTGCACCTCGCGGCCATGGGCATCCTGCCATGGAGGGCACTCGGAGGACAAGAGCCGCTTGCCCCAACCAAGCACCGGCACCTTGCGCTCATACTCGTAAATGTCCACTGTGACGAGCACCTCCATCGTCCCCGCCACTGCCGCCTGCGGCGCGTTCACAGTGGCCTCGCCCTTAGCCAGAGGTCGGTCAGTGGACAGCTGCACTGTCCCGGCGGCCGCCATGGGTGTGGCAGATCCCCGGCGGTTCCTCTCCGTGGGAGAACTGCTAGGCCGCCCAGGTTCCCCGGGTGGCACCGCTAGCGGCGCCACGACCTCATGTGAGGTCATCGGCACTGCCGCCACGCTGTGCAGAGCAGGGGCGTCGAATGGGTGCACCCGGACGGGATGCGGCTGGCCGGGTGTTGCGAGGCGATCCGTGCCAGTGCCCCTTCCTTGTGGGCCGACGTGCCCGCCCCTCGGCTCGCTAGTCCCCAGCTGCTCCATACCTTGACACAGTCCAACGTGAGTTAGCACACGCGAATAGGGCAGCAGGTGGAGGGCGGCCACCCACCGCTGTCGGCGCACCAAAGTAGCACTCGTCTGCCGCTGCGTGAACGACCCGTGATACTTGGCACTGAAGGTCCATCCATCAAAGTTTGTGTTGTGCCGGTCCAGTCTCCAGCGGTCAGTCGCCGTCTCCTGGCCGGAAAGGGCAGTTTCGCGGGGACACGGGTTCCACTCGGGCCCATCCACGCCCTGGAGCAGAGCCGCGCCAGACCAGTCCGTCGCGTCGCCGTTACGTTTCTGTCGCTGATAGTGATACACGGCCACGAGCGCGCCCCACGTGGCGATGCCGCCGGTCGCGTGGAACTCGCGCACCGCCCGCACGCGCTGCACCTCGGGGATGTAGGTATCCGTCACCAACTTTGCCAGGGTACCCGTGTGCTTCGAGACATCAGACAGCAGCCCCGACATCGGATTGGCAAGGACGCCGACCAAGCCATGGCCCACACCACGCAACAAACCGGTCGCCCCTCCCTCGGCTGCCCCTTCCATGGGCTTCCGCACGACACCAGTGAAGCCGCTTGTCAGGCCGGTGAGGAGCGAGTGCTGCCGCCGCTCCCGTTCGCTCAGCCCACCGCCAAGACTGAGAAGGCGGGCACCGGAGTCCGCAAGATTCGCAAACGCATCCAGACCCCCTCCGGCCAGCTCCATCGCAAAGCCAGCTGAGCCACGGGCCAGACCCTGTGCGAAGGCCTTGGGCGAGGTCGAAAGCCCCTCCACCGGCTCCCGAAACAGCCGCACGGCACCACTGCCGATGCCCGAGATCAGACGGAGCGGCGCCCCCACCAACGGTAGCGACGTGGCGTACTGAAACACCAGGCCGTGCAGCTGGGACAGTATACCATCCACGTAGCTCTTTGCCATCCACTGCATAAACACTCCCAGCCGGCTAGAGCGACGGACCGCCACGATGCCCGGCGCACCAACCTTCACATCCTCACAGGAGCGCACCATGCGTGACAGGAGGGCGGCCTCACGAGAATGGAGCTCCTCGCGTATCACGTCATGCTCCCCATCGCGTGTAAGCCAGACGCGGATGAATACCGGGTTGATTATGAAGCGATCGAGCACCAGGCGGGTGCTCAGGACATCGGTCGAGTGCGGCGTCGCCTCGAACAGCTGTGCGGTCGATGGACACTTGTGGTTGGGCATCTCAGCGGGACGACTACCAACCTGCCGAAACCACACCATCAGC
Source organism: Blechomonas ayalai (assembly GCA_020509355.1). Lineage (NCBI taxonomy): Eukaryota > Euglenozoa > Kinetoplastea > Trypanosomatida > Trypanosomatidae > Blechomonas > Blechomonas ayalai. The sequence goes on from JAIZPF010000138.1 coordinate 2,902, forward strand.
GCCATGAGAAGAGCGTCCGACACGCGCAGGGCAACTGGTGTGATATCTAACCGTAGATCGTCGAGATACACGACCGCCTTGGCGGGCACGACGGTACGCTCCAGCAGGCAGGATATTGCAGTATCCTCTGCCGAGGTGCGCAGTGGCAGCAGGCAAGCCGCGTAATGGGGCGACGGTTCCGCCTGATTGTCCACCTGGAAGTTGCGAACGGAGAATTGAAGAGACTCGCTACGTCCTCGGCGGTTCCAGCTGAGCCGCGTGTCGGTGACAGTGGCAAAGAGGATATCTCTTCCTGGGACCACAACCGCGATGGTGATGAGGGCAACGTTCCAGATCCACTCCACTGGCGACGGGAGGCGGTGGTGGAACTCACGGCCGACCGCCCGCCGCTGCGCAGGCAGCAACTCCACGACATGCTGGCCATAGGCACCGTAGCTGACAACGTAGTGCAGGCCCAGCTCGTGGGAGGCCGTCACCCGCTTCGTCGTCGGGCGACTCAGATCCAGCACAACACCCCGCCGCGCGGTCGCCTCATCAACAGGGGCACTGGCGAGGGACGTCGGTCGGCTGTTCTCATCCAGAAGCACGACCCGCGCCATCGTGGACGTCGTGGTGTCGAGACAGAGCGTCGCCACGAAGCCTGCGGGAACCCGCGACATACACCGCTCCGCCATCGTACTCGCGATGTCCAGCACCTCCACTTGAAGAGACGTGCGGTTCACAACGAGGAATGGCGGCTCGGCAGGGTCCTCCACCACGACGTACGTGTACGGGTCACGGAGCAGCACAGACACCTCGTAGACGCGGTCCTGCTCGTCCTCATCGGCCGTGGCCGGCTCGTCGCCATCTCTCTGACGATACGCCACAATGGTCTCGTTGTGGATCGACTCCACGTCCACCGGTGCGCCGAGTAGCGGGGCCTGCGGGTGCTGCAGCACGTGCAAATGATAGCCGACAGTTGGCGGGCACCATGGGGAGTGAAAGAGCGCCACCGCCGCGCTCGGTGGGATGAGCGTTGCCTCGCCCTTTGAAAGAGTGTCCGGTGCGGGTCCACAGTGAAAGGAAGCCACCGGTGTTGCCGGCGTTTGCGGCGACCGCTGAGGCGTTGATGATGCATCGGAGTGCTCAGCAACCTTGGCCGCCACCTCCGCTGCGCGCTTCTCCATCGCGCTGACGACCTGCCGAACGGCGAACGCAACATAAATCGGGGCGCGGCTGCGGTTCGCAACGACCCAGCGAGGCGCGATCACCACGAGCAGTACGCCCGTCACCTCCATCGTGGTGCTGTACGCGAGGTGAATGGTGTGGCGAGTAGCAGGTGCCGTCGCAGTGTGTTTGGAGGGCTCCTCCTGCAGCAGAATGAGGCCACGCTGCTGGACGTGCAGCGGCACACGTCGGGCAATTAGGGCACCGCTGCGGAGGTTCACGACGAAGTCCTCCCGGCTCGGGTCCTCCGGGCAGGCCACAACACAGCCGGTCATATTGGGGTCCAATGAGGAGAAATTCGGCTCCACGGCGCGGCGACGGGCCTCGCCCGAGCGATCGCACTCCTGTACGATGAGGCTCACGGGGGCGTGGTTCACCAGCACCAGCGGCGTCGTGAGGATCACCTTGTGGGACTTGCAGAGGACACGGATCGTCATCTCGCGCCGACGGTCCGAGAGCAGCTTTAGATAACCGTCCTTCAAGGGCACTCGGGGCGATACGAAGACCTCGTCCCCCTCCTTCCCCATCTGATGCACCTCCAACACGCAGATCACGTCGTCAAGATCACGAGAGCCACAGAGCAACTCTGCTTGCTGGGAGGACTCTACCACCGCTGAGTAAACCGCACTGGTGGCTGGAGACATCCCACCCGGCTTCGTCCGGGGCTCTGAAGACTTCCCTGATGCACCCGGTACAGTGGTGAGCACCACACTGTATGGAAGCTTGTTGTGTACGGTGTAGCGCGTTCCAACGGTGACAACAAAGGTGGGCACACCGCCCCGCATCTCCGCGGAGGCGGCGGCCACCAGGATGACCATCGCTTTACCAGAAGTTCGGGAGCGGCACTCGAGACGAAGAGGAACCCCGCGGAGAACCTCTTGCAGCTTCGGTGCGCTGCCGCGGCCGGAGACGACGCCCTCCGTGTAGGTCTCCCCATCAGGCGTGTGCTGCGGTTGTATACGAAACAGACTCTGCAAAGCGCTCGCCCCTGTGAGGTAAATGCGCTCTCCTGAGGGAATCGGCGCATCGCTTCCCTGCAACAGTGTCATCGGGCAGCTCAGTCGATTCTCAAGGCAGATGAGCGAGCGAGTGGGGTGGACAGGGTAAACGGTGAGCGCCACCAAACGCTGCAGCCCCCGTGCGACGGCGTCGGTGCACCAGTCGACACGAGTCTCCAGCAAGAAATCACCTTGCTGGGCGTACAGAGGGGGGGTTACGAGGTCAGCCACACAGCCCGCTACCGCGTCGCTTGGGGATGGGCCTCGTTCGCTCACGGATAGCGACTGGCGAGTCGTGGCGAAACGCACCGCGCCGCCACGAGGGGAAACGTCCACCGGACCGACGAGAAGTGCCATGTTACAATAATTCACCACGTGTACAACACAAACGGCGGCCTCATCGTCGTCATCACCTGGCGTAGGTGTGTGCTCCGTGGCACCGGACTGACATTGCAGCCGTGCCATCGTGCCCGCATCCGTTGGTGAGGCACCCGTGAAGACCTCTGTGCTCAGCGATTCAACTCCCAGGGTCCCCCGCCCACTCACGCCGCCGTCCTTCCCTTGTAGCTTCCACCGCCGCGCATTGCAGGATGACAGATCGTTGATCAGCGTCTGCACTAGATGGATGTTCAATGGGGACACGACAAACTCCATGTGAGCGATGCGCGCGGTGTAGGTATGGCGATCTGTATTGCCGCCTACACTCACCGCCAAGTATTCTAGAAATGGCTCCCACACGGCTGAGGCGTTGCTGTAGGTGAATAGGGTTGCCTTCAGGTCCACCTGCGCAGCTCCGCATGGATCATGTGAGAGGACGACGTCACGCACCGTGCTGTGTGCCAGCACCCCATCCGAGCAAACTAGCACACAGTCTACCAACGGCACCTCCAGCCGGAAACCAGCCGAAGGGAGGGTATCTTTGCCGGTGCAGCAGCGGTAGCACAGCATCCCTGCCGCGCCAGGGGTGTGTGCGAGGCGGGCGTTCTTCTTCCCGCAGCACACGCACTCGCCAGCCGATGGCACAGCCACAAGCGGCTCGCCCTCCGCGTCCTCGAGCTGAACAATAGGGGTGTGTTGTTCGCCCGACGCCTCCCCCGCGACCACCACGGCGAAGTCCCTGAACAGCTCCACAAGGAGTGGACAGAAGGGCAGCCGCACGCATGTCTCGATGGCCTCCACCGCCAGCGTGGTGCTCAGACAGTCTACACCGGCAACGCAGAGCTCCAACTTGGTCGGTAACAAGGTAATCACCTCGCCCGCGCCGGAGTGGATATTACTAAGCAGCAACGAGAGGTTCCTCCGAGCAGGGGCGCGGTTCTTCGAATCCTGTGCAATCTGTGCCTGTGCTCGCATGCACAAGGTCACGCACACACCCGTCGCATCTTCAGCAAACAAGCGAAGGCGTACGCTGTCGCACACGACTGTCACAACAAGACGCGCCAGATGCTCCACCATGAGCGAGGCCGACATGCCTTTGCTAGTGGTATGGGTGGGCTGTAAGGGTGAGGACGCACCTGGCCGCCCGCGCTGCGGGGTTCCTGGCGCACGGCCCACGGTGGTTTTGCTACTCCGTACGCCTCCACCCATCACGGGGCCGCCTCCAGCTGCCTTTCCTGGTAGCGGCGCCAGGCTAGCACTTTGGTGGCCTCGATGAAGGAAGTGCTTCTCGATGATGCAGTTCGGGGCTATAGACAGCCTCGCCCCAGCCCCCAAGCGAACGAACGAGTCGAGGGCATACATGCCCGAGATGGCAACCGTACCATTGCTTAGCAGCAGTTCGGCGTGCTTCTCGAGCACGATCAACGCCGATGGTAGCCCAGTAAGCTGAAGCCGGTGGCCGTTCAAGTCCAGCTCGTAGAAGCAGCGCGTGGGGTCGGTGAGCTTAAGTATGCGCCGGTCATCCAGCACCAGATCCGCCTCCAGCACGGTCCGCTCACGTACCAGCTCAAGGGCGGGCAGCGGCACCACTGGCCGTCGCAACACGTGAGCGCAGAAGGGCACGTACAGGACCTCCCGCGCATCCCGCAGAACGGCAGGAGAGAGGGCCATCTTGAGACAGCCAAGGGCGACCCGCACGGTAGACTGGCTCGAGGTACAGAAGTGGTCCCAGTCCGTTGCCACCGGCGGGCTCGTGAGACCCAATTCCGCGGTGGTGAGGCTCAACAACTCCACCGCGCTCCCGCAGGGGCGGCTGGCGACTGGTGAAGCCCGGACAGGCGTACACGTTGTATTCCGCACCGCGCTAAGATGCACCAGCTTCACCTCAGCCGCCTGCACAACGCAGGAACTTCCTTCCATCGTCGAGGACACGAACCGTCCCTCCGCCCCCGATGCCGTAATGCGAAAGTGCTCCGCCACCTCCACCACAACAGACTGCACCTGGGCCTGCATGCGCCAGACGACGTTCACCACCGTCGACGACTCCAGGCCCGCTCCCAGGCTGCCACTTGGAGAGGCTATGGGCACTACCTGCGGCAGCAGCATCCCCGTCTGCTGCGTCGAGGGAGGCAAGAGGCAACGAGGTCGCCCTGTCTGTGAGATGCTGTCGCCAGCACTCAGGGGCCCCTGGCTAAAAGATACCGATCCAGATTGAGAGGACAGCATGACACTGCCACCACCTCGGCGCACAGAAGGCGGCGGCGCCATGGTCGGCTGAGAGGGTGGCCCCAGCGTCCACGCGAGGGTACCGACCGTCTCCATCAGGAAGTCCGTCTGGGCGGCGGTGAGGCTCATGCATAGTGCGGGGACCGTCAGGTAGACTTCGGCAACACTCGCCGGGACCGTAGCGGGGGTAGTGGAGGGGCAACGCGTGCTGCACTCCGTTGCGTCGTCCGCCACCACAGGTGTATCCTGCAGCAGCTCAACGGTCCACAGGTGCGTCGTGAGAGATCGCTCGTACCGCAAATGGACGCGGCAGTCCTCAGTGAAGGCACTGCCATCCAGTAGCAACATTCCCATCTGCTCCATGGACACGGTGAAGACCTCCCGCGTGGTGTGCTCCAGGCCCGCGCGGCCGGGATCCCGCTGCTCGGCGGCGGCCTCAGGAAAGCACAAAGAATTGCGTACGGTGAGCGTGCCAGGAAAGAGCTGTAGCCGCCGGGTCGAGGTGGGCGAGGTGACGAGCACTAAGCGAGGCCGGTGCAGCACCACATGCACCTCCGTCAGGCGGAGATCCTCCCGTACCACCTCGGCGGCCCGCTCACGAACGTAGTCGTACGCCTTGGTCCGGTTTGTCTCCGACACGTGCTGCTTGCACTCGCCCAGGAGGGCTACCAACACCCGTGTCACCTCTGGCACGACAACGAAGGATAAGGATCCAATGACGCACTCCATTCGCTGCGCATAGTAGGGCAAGGCCTCGGACGCCGCACACGATGGCCCCTCCTCCTCATCCGCGGGAAGGGGGGGCGGGGGGGCCGTCCGCAGCACAAACTGCATGAAACGCCCATGCTCTGCGCCTTCCTCCGTGTACAGGGAGAGAATCTCCCGGTACCGTGTCTCGCAGGTGACGGTGTCACGCACGGAGAGCCGTCCAACGGTTAAGGTACACTGCATGGTACGATCGGCAAAGTGCTCCACCAGTACCGTCGCGTCCGCCACTGTTGCCTCGGCGATATCGCGCTCCCCCAAGACGAAGTGCACCCGACACGCGCCCATGCTGGCCGTGAAGGTGCTCACGACGTCTAGCACCTGGTCAACCGCGTGGGGGGGCGCGATACTCTCCGTCGGCACGGACGGCCGTTCTAGCGAGGGCTCCGGGGAGGTGTCCTCCGGCACACACGCGCTGGCGGTACCCCAGGGGGTGTCGGCCGTCCCGGACGTGCTGGGGGGGCCGGACGTGCCGTGGGGCACGAGCTGTACCGAGAGCAGCGTGTTCACCAACGCGCCGATGCCCTTGGGCACCACCGCAAGGCTCATGGGAGCGAGGCGCAAGCGCTGCGTCCCGTCCCGCAAGCACCGCTCGTAGTAGATGGCATCCTCCGGTAGGATCCCTTCCTCGCCGGCCTCCACAACGGGTGTCCGCTGTAGTAAGCTACGATGAGTGAAATGCTCGGTCACCTCAATATTCGGCACCGTCACGGTGAGCATCGCATCTGGTCGCACTTCGGCGTGCAGCCCTGATAAGCGAACGGTGTGCGTATGCATGCCCACCACGTCGTAGACGGTGAGAAGCAGCTGGTTCACCGTCACCTGAACACGTCGCGTGGGCGCCGTGTCGACAGGGGAGTCCACGTGGGAGGACGACGGCCCCGGTGGCCCGCTTGACAGCACAGCCTCCTCCACCTTTCCCCCACCCGCTGTCGGCAACAGCACGTTGCGCTGCAGGGCCCACAAGAGCTTCTCCACCTCCGCCGGGTGGAACTGCCCCTCCACCTGCTCCAGCTGCACCTTCACCTCCACGGTGTTCGCCATGGACAGACTCACTACCATCGCCGTCTTCTCGAGGAGGTCAGGCACGCTGAAATCCTGTAGCCGGACGGTGGCCGCCACGCGTTTGGCCTCTCGGTTGTAGGTGAGCCGTGCCTTCATGACCCCCAAACAGGCCTCCACATGTTGCGACCGGTTTGCCAGGTCCGCGGCGTCGCCTGCGAAAATGATGCGCGGCTGATGCCACACGAGGTGGGCGACGATGGTGCTGGAGTCAGTGAAGCTATCGGCCGCCTGGGCCATTCGCAGCCGCTGCTCTCGCATGACACCAACGGACGAGATTTTCGAGAGCGGTTGCGCCGGGTCCGTGCAGTAGGCCGTGAAGGCGTGTAGCCACGGTAAAGAGCACAGTGCGTCCAGCTGGCCGATTCCCACAAACACCCGGTGACGCTTCGCGATCGGATCGGCGACAAACGTGAGGTGCAGTACGTCGGTGTCCTTCCTCGCCTCCGCCGCTGCGGGGGGCGCCTCAACGGTGCATAGGCCGCCAGAGACAGCGGGGGCGGGGGCCACCTCATTGCTGGGGAACGCACCATCCTTGCCAGGTGCCGGCCCGGTCATCGCGAACCCTTCGCCGGCCCGCACCGCCTCGTCCATCTCCTCCCACCAGTCGCGGGTCGCGCTGCTGGAGCTGCGCTTCGAGAGCATCACCTCCGCAGAGGGATGGTCCACCACCTCCAGTTCCTTCATCTTCACCGTCACGTGAGTGCCGGTGGGGATGGAAATAACATCGATCAGGAGCGCGGTGACGTGGGCCTCGGCTAGTTTCTCCCGGCGCGCCGTCAAGAACGGCACCACCACGCTTGGCGTGCTAATGCGGCAGCGAAAGCCCGTCGTTGACGTCGCCACTGCGCTGGGCGAGTCGGGCGGCATGCGTGGCGCCGCCACAGTGCCGGGATCTGTCCAGTTGCTCAGCGGAGACTGCAAAGCCCCGAGCACCGCCTCGTTGCACAGGAAGTCGTAGGCGTTGAGCCACTGGTCTGAAACGGCAACACACTGAAGGGTGAAGTCGATGGATAGTTCGGCAATCGAGATGAGGTCCGTCTTGCCTGGCAGAAAACGCTGGGCGGGGCTGGACCCCTCTGCCCGGTGAGGCTCCCCACCGGGCTTGTCTGGTGCCTCCACCTGGGTGACGTCACTACTGGTGATAGACTCAGGAGCAAACAAGGTCTCCGTACTGCTGAGCGCCGTGCGACGTACACCAAAGTCGTTCTGTAAGATGCCAGGGGTGGTGAGCGAACGCACAAACCGCACGTCCCCCTCCTCGCAGCGCAGGAGGGTCGAGGTGGTGCCCTCGCGCTCGTCCAGCATCTCAAACCGCCTCCACGACAGGTGCAGCTCGTTGGTCGGGGTCGTCACAAGGCCGGCGATGCCGTCAGTACAGAGGCTGAACTGTGGCAGACCCGACGTGCTGTCCGTGAACCGGATGCTGCACCTCGCCAGCTTCACCGCCGTCAGAACATCTGCCGGAGTATTGGAGAGGGTGAACAAGGTGGGGCCCGCCTGCGCTTTGCTCGTGTCACGCGCGTCGCGACCTGATCCAGGCGGAAGGCCAGCGCTCTCGCCTCCCTGCGCCCCCTCCAGTGCGGGCCCCAGAGACGGGGCCGGGGCTTCCCTCCCCTCCGGCTTCCATGAGAGGTTCTGTCTGAAAAGCGAGCAGAGGGCTACAAGATCGTTCGAGCTGACATCCATCGCGAGCTCTTCGGCACGAATATCAATGTGCATGGGGTCCTCCGACTCCGGGTCCAGCTCGTTCCGTATCGCCACCTCTAGCAGCGTGTTGGCCGGTAGAAGTTCGTGATGGGCGTCCCGACTTCCCGGCCCGAAGTCGCTCCCAGCCGGCGGGCCTCCCCCCCGACTAATGCCGATATTGTGCAAGGAGATGATGGTAGTCTCTTGGCCATCCTCCGCGTGCAGGCTATTCTGCGTCACGAGGCGACTCACCACAGTGTGAAACTGTCCAACCGCGCCGGACCGAGCATCGATCGGCATCGTGAGCGCCATGTTCCTCGCAAGCACGCGGACACTCATCAGCAAGCGCGGTGACGGTGGCCTTGGCGGGATCATCTTGCCGTTATAGAGAGCGCGATCCCCCACTGCCGTCACACGCGTGAAGAAGCCCTTGGTAAAGTACGCGTGCAGACGCTGCAACGTGTGCACGTCAAGTATCGCTGTGCTGGCGCCTACATCGAGCTCAAAGAAGCTCGAGTAGCGCAGCTCTGCCGCGTTGGTCAACGTACGCCGGCCGCCCTCCATGCGGCCAAAGATGGGCATTACGGGTCGTCCGCGGCGAAATGAAAACATGAGGTGTGGAGGGCGCGTTGGAGAGGATGGTCCTGGGCTGCTGGAGGAGTCAGGAAGTGGCAGGGGGCTCGTCTTGTTGTCGGAGACCGTCGGGGAGGGGTGCGCTTTCCGTCGCGCTTCCTCTGCCAGCGCACTGGGCAACAACACTTCGTTCAGCGCAAGCCCCTCCTCGGCGGATGCAGTGCTGAGCGTGGGGGCGGCGGGCTGTACTAGCACGCACGCAGTGGGATGAAGCCCGTGGACGGCCGCCGCAGTAAGTGTTAGGCGTCCGACAGATCCGCTGAGCTCCATCGTGACGCGGTTCTTCTTGAGCAACAACTTCAACTCCTCAGACATCACGGTAGCGAAGAGCTCGTCCTGCCCATCGTTGGCACCGCGTGAGTAGAATTCCACTGTGAGGGCGCCGTTGAGGGCAACGTGCACATCGGCAACGCGTGGGTCAGGCGCAGAAGACTGCTGCTGCACCACCTCCATCTGGTAGTCCAAGACGGACAGCGGGGACCCCGCCCCGCCAGTAGGGCGTGTATAAGTCACGGGAGCCCCCCCCCGCAGTACCCCTGTCACCGATGGCAAGGGGCTCGTACGAGGAGGCGCCGGTGTGGTGGCGACCGTGTCGGTGACACTTGCGCAGGAAAGAATCAAATTTGTCACATCCATCATGGTCTCGAGAAGCGAGAGGAAGGATGTGCCGAGGCGTACGGAGAGAGCGGAGCCCACCACCACACCAACACTGACAGGCCCATCCTTGGGCAGCACCACGTTGGTGCAAAGGGTAGAACCAAGTAGAATCGGGTGCTCGGCGTCCTTGGCGTCGGCCATGCAAGGCCGCTGCAGGGTCAGTTGTAGCGTGGAACTACACGAGCGCAGGGTGGCGCATAAGTCGGCGCTTCTGAAGGTCAGCGAGAAGCGCGCGGTGGGGAGCGGTCGATGCGTTACCGAGTCATCATCAAACACGTACACGCCGAGCTCACTCACAAGCAAGTTCAGTCGTAGGAAAGGGCTTCCTTCTGGTGTGGCCAAGGAAGTCGTGTCATGACCGCTCCCGGTACTCACAGGACAATGAGATGGGCGTTGGCGCGCTGGGCTCTGCTTCTCCTGGATATGCGTGGTACCCACGCTCGCCTCGATGGGGTTGTAATGCTCACCGACCTGACGGGAGAGGATAGCTCCTTTACGCTGCAACCACAGCTGCGGTCCAGCTTCAGCCGTTACGGACTTCGCCCCTGTCTGCGGCTCGGCGGCCGTGCCCTTGCCGAGTTCTGTGCGATTCGCCAGCAGACGCGAACACGCCGCAGACTTGGCTTTCAGTGGGCTGTCCACGTTGTCGTCGGCGGGCTCGCCGTTGCGGCTGGTCGGCAGGGAAGCACCGCCATCCTTCACGAGAAACGCCGCCCACGCGTCGAGCATCGTCGTGAGGAGATACACTTGATGAGTGGAGCATCCGAGTCGGAGCTTCGGTACCTGGAGGCGAAGTACAAACCGCTCTCTCGTCGTGTCGGCCTCATCGACACGCTGGAGGAAGTCTGCCTCCACCGCCACCTCTGGGACGACCATGAAGCCACTCTCCGGCCGCGTCAAGGCGCCCGCCACGGTCGTCAGCTCCACAAAGAACCTCTCGAACGTGGCGGTGCTACGGTAGTAGCCCATCCCCTCCGTCACCGCCGCACTCGATAGCCGCCGCTGCTTCTCCGTATGGGTCAGCGGCGTGGTCTGGAGCCGGAAATGGCCAAGGGAGACGGTGACCGCCGTCGTCTCGTCCTGTGAGGCACGAAGCGTTCGCGGAAGGATCAGAATGGGCGCACAGGCGTCGATAGACACCCACACGCCCTTCATCGTCGTCACCACCGCCCGCAGCTCCTGCGAGGCCGCGCTGCCCACCGCCGTCGCCGCGCTGCGGGTCGAGTCCAGCAGCTTCGACATGTCCACACCGGGTGGTAAGGTGAAGAAACGGAGAATGCTGTCGACCGTGGAGGGGTCGGCGATGATGCGCAACGGCATCAGGTCAACCTGCAACGCCAGATCCAGTTCGGTGTCGGTAAGCAGCTGCTCGACCGGCCGGAGGGAACCTCGAACATGCAGCAACGGCGTCTCTGTACTCGCAGGGGATCGCGGGGACAACCCGGTGGTCGCCGCGCTCTCGTCCAGTAGCAGCATGTCCGGCAGATGTGGAATCGCATCGGCCAGCCCAGTGTTGGACGGTCTGCGACGCGAAGCACTTAGGGGGGACGCTGGAGTCCCAAACAGTCTGCAGTTCCGTCTTGTCATGCCCTCGATGAGATTGGGTGCTAGAGCAGCCCCCCTCTCCTGTGTCTGGGCGGCGGGGTTTGAAAGCTGAAGGTCCTTCATGCTGACCTGGAACTGCACCGAACGCGAGCGGTTGAAGCGGCGCAGACGACAGCGCAGCTGATGAAGTGTAAAGACGGCGCGCTCGCCGGAAGCCATATCCAACGTCACCGCGGCGAGCGGTAGGTCAAAGGCAACGTGCAGCCAGCAATACGACGGCGGCAGACGGGAAGAAAGTTCGCCGTCGCGCCGCTCCTCCGTCACCGCGTCTGCCACGTCGATGCCGTACTCCTTCTCCAGCTCCTCGAGCAGTTTATCATCCTCCGAGTTTGGCGACGTGGAGGACGCGGTAGTTGAGGACGAACTACCCCCGCGAAGCCAACCGAACCAGCCACCTGTCTTCGCCGAAGGGGATTGACTGACATGTGCCGTCATCACCCCCGCTGCCCGCTTAAGTTCATTGTCCCTCCGCCTCAATTGAATCTCCTGCGTCATCTGCGCGTAGACGTGTCTCCTGCCCGCGATCATATCGGCCACCGACATGAAGCGCGTAATAAATCGGTAGTTCCGCTTCTTCTCGGCGGACATGTCCACCTTTCGCACGACATCACGGTAGAGCACGTGATAGTCCATGACGCACACCTGTGAGACGCGCGTCAGCACCCGCTCCAAACGGTAGTTGTGGACAATAGAGTGCACCACGCGGATGGCGTACCGCCACCACACTTTTGCGTTCCCCAACACCGGCACTGTCGGCCGCTGCGCGACGAACTCCATTGCTTCTCCCCTGTCGCTGAAACGAGAAATGGCACGGACGGCGGTCATGTACTGCGGCCCCGTAAGATGGGCCAGGACGTGCGCTAGCCGAATACTAAGATGCACGTACGGGGTGCTCTGCAGGTCATGAAGGAAGGACTTGAACACGAGCTTGGCGTCGACGCTCCCAGAGACGGGTCCGAAGACGGTGGAGAGCGGGACTCCACCCGCCCGCACGCGCCGGCGCATCGCATCACACCAACCCGCCACATCGGCGATCGTCGTGCACCAATAGCCATCGGTCTTTTCCGAGGCGGACATGTGCTGCGGGTCATCGCAGTAGACCTGCAAACCCGAGAACAGGAGTCGCTTGCTCATCCTCTTCAGATCCTTCGGGTCTGTGAACGTCGCCTCCCCCGTTTGCCCGTCCACCGTGACGAGCTGAACATCATCAAGGATGGCGCCCATCACCGTTCTCGTCTCCGGATCCTCGTAGCGGACGTGCAGAGTCTTCACCTTCACAATAATGTTGTTGATCACTAGCTCACCCAAGTTGGACAGGAAGCCGCCCTTCTTCCCCGCATGCCCCGCCGTGTCGGCATCGTCCACGGCGGTTGGCGTGCTTCCACCATCGCCGGTCGCCACGGCGGAGGACGCAGCGGCCTCGCGCGCCCATTTGCGCTCCTCTTCAAATCGCTCCAGCGCGAGCCCTTTTCGCACCGCCGCCGCGTCCCACTTGGCGGCCTTGCTCATCGCGGCAGATGGGGTCCCCGTCGCCGAGGCGGAGGCGGCGGGGGAGAATCCAAATGGGGACGCCTCGTCCCGGCTGCGCAGCGTCACGAGAAGCTCATCCACCTGCAGCACGACGGGTTGGGATCGGAGATACTTAAAGGGGACGCTGAGATGCACGCTACTGCACACGCCTCGGTGCAGGGTCAGTGGTACGGGGAATGCCCCGTGTTGGCCGGTGGCGGACCGGCCACTGTCCCCCGAGCCGGACGCACCCAGCAGCGCCTCCAGCGCACTCGGCTTCAACTTCAGATCCTGCAGTGTCGCTTTACCGCTCCATACGCTGACACGCAGCTGCGTCTCATCGATATCCTCCACGTACCGGGAGAGGTACGGCACCAGCAGAGATGCCAAATACTTTTCCAGCATTGGCAAGAGAAGCCTAGTGGAAGAGGTATGCGATGGGAGAGTGGGGAGCTCAGCCCCGTGACTGCTCAAATCGTCTCTAGCTCACACACACACACACACCCTCTACCTCTCCTCCACAAGGCACAGGCGTGTATTCCTACTATCCAGCGCCACACACTCACACACACTCCCTCACTCACACGCACGGTCACTACAAACAAAAAATCGAGAAAAGAGAATAACCACTGAAATATATAAACCGCACCCTGCCTCCCCCGTACGGGCCAAGGGTCTCCTCTTCTCCCGCGCGCGCCTTTGCGCACGCACGCTCTCACGGTTCCTCGCTTGATTACGTCCTCAATGGGAAAGCTACGAGAACCAGGAGGGGCACGGGTAAGAGCGCGTGGCGCCTTTTATGTCCTCCCCTCGGCCCCACCCCCACCCTCTCACGTCTCTTGCTAAGTTCTCCGAATCCCCACACACACACACACTCGCACCCTAGCCCTCCTCCTCTTCCTCCCACCCTCCCGGGCTCACTCGCTACGCCTACGCGAAAGAGAACGGATAAGCGGAAAGCCTCTGCTGGGATTCGCCCTTCTGTGGCGCTACTGCCGAAGGCCTTCAGTTGGGCGTGTCGGTAGGCGGATGCCGTAAACGAAATCCCACTCGGAGGACGCTTCTTATGCGACGGCGAAAAAAATCAGGGGCGGTCCTGAAGCGTCACTTCGCTCACAGGTAGCGTGCGTGGCACACACAGCGTTCACGGAAAAGGGTGTGGGGGTGATGTGGATGGATGCGATACTGCCCAGGGGTTACCTGAACGACCGGACGATACACACGCCAAGGAAGATGGTGTGGAGGCTTTTCTAATGCTTCCCCGGCTGCACTTCCCCAGTGGTCACAGGAGTATGTAGAGGAGGGTAGAGAGAGAGAGAGAGAGAGGCAAGAATGGTAGCGAGCGCAGATGCAAATAAAAAGAAAATTAGGGCCGAGTGTGGGTCGGTGATAAAAGGTTTCATGCAGAGTGCCCACACAAGGACGGAGGTGGGAGGGAAAGACGAAATGCGACAGGAGCGGGTGGGCACGAGGCGGGCGCGCATGGACAGTGAAACGGGAAAGCACACGACAGCGCGTGAGTTGGCCGATACGTAACCACCTCTCACTAGTTGGGGCCCCGCCTCCCACACCGCAGACTCCATCATCCATCCCCATCGTGCTGAACAGCGAGGACTAGACAGAGCGGCAGGTGGCTCAGGGCGTAAGAAGGATAGATCAGCGAGTGGTGGGGATGTGTTGCGGACGCCGCCCACAGCGCACGCGCAACACAACAACCATACGCCAAAGCACAGGCATGGCACGCTTGGCACACGATCACAAAGACCGAGGGAGGGGCAACCCCTGCGACAGCCACTTCGCGCTCCGGCGAGGCCTGAGGCCGTTATGGCAGGGATTCTGCCAGCACACACACCCCCTCTTCATCATCTGGCACGCGTCGTACGCCAGGTAAAACCATCACAGGTCCCCCAGCCCGTCCTCAGTGAACCCTTCGGTGCCTGACTCGCGTGGCCGGCGCGGCATCGACGATGATGATGGCGTCCCCTGATGGAGTCTGTCTCCTTGGTGCAGGCCCTCATGCACTGCCCGCATGAGTGACAGCGGCTCCCGTGATGGTGGCTGCATGTCCTGCCCAAGCTCCCACAGCATGATGCCCCCAATGCCACCGGGGGGCCCCGCCTCGCGCGCCAGGCGTATCTTCGCTAGCACGTCGTTGTAGCCACAAAATCGAAACCCACCATACGTGCTGGCATTGCGCAGCATCGCCACCGGGTCCTCCTGAGGATGCTTCTTCCTAACCCACTGCTGCATGAAGTGCATTAGCCTGGCGTACGTCTCCGCCTCCCCACCGGCACTGCGGCCGTAGAACGGGATGCCCAGCGTGAGTTTGCGACGATGATCCTGAAGGGCATAACTCGCAGCGACGGTTCCAGGGTCAGCCGAGGCCTCTTGCCGCGTTGGGGCTCCTCCACCTGTCGCCCTCGTCGCACCCGACAGCGGGACACTCCACACGTGCTCGTCCAGTCGGGCAATGTATGCTGGCCCCAATACCTGCCTCGCGTAGGCCACGGAGCTGTGCGTGACGGGGTCGTCGTAGGCCATCCAGTGCACGTAGTCCAGCGGCGCCAGCACGCCGTGCTGGAGAAGCGTTCCGGTAATGGCAGGATGTGGATGTAGCGCCATGGATAGCAGCACAGGTCGCACGAGGTGCCGCCGCATCTTAGCGTGTCCCGCAGAAGATGGCACAGCGGGCTCCAGCTCGAAACGATACCCCAGCACCCGTCGCAATTCGCGCAGTAAATGACCAAAGCCCCTCCATTCCTCGCTGGTTTGCGGGTACTCCCAGTTGAAGTCGACCCCGTCCAGTTCGTATTGCAGCACGAGTTCGTTCAACTGCTCGCGAAGGAGTTGGCGGCGGGTCACGTTGTGCACCAGCTGAGCGAAGCCAGCGCTCCTCCCGGCGCCGCCAATGCACACGAGCAGCTTCACATCATACCGCGTGGCCAGGCGACGAATCCGCTGCCACTCCTCTCCCTGCGGGAGTCGCTCTTCGACGTGCGTCAACCGCGCCGTCTCCGGGTCCACCTCGATGCTGAAGAAAATAAGGTGAGTGAGACCATGCATGAAGTACTCCTCATACGGAAAGCCCCGCTGGCGGTACTCTGGCAGGTAAGCAAACACAGCAAACGAGATGGGGGCGTGCGAGGAAGGCAACGGCCCTACCGGCCCCTCACCAGCGGGCATGGGCGTGGTCTGGTCTGCCACGGACCACGTTACAGACAACGCCATGGCAATCACCGCGATACACCTCAGAGAAGCGCAACTCGGTACACGGCGGCCAGCACCTGTCGAGGCAGGGAGCATTCCTTGGCAACAAGTGTATGTAGATCAAAA
The DNA here is from genome assembly GCA_020509355.1 of Blechomonas ayalai. Taxonomy (NCBI): domain Eukaryota; phylum Euglenozoa; class Kinetoplastea; order Trypanosomatida; family Trypanosomatidae; genus Blechomonas; species Blechomonas ayalai. The sequence continues at coordinate 18,963 of JAIZPF010000138.1, forward strand.
ATGAGTCCTCAGCTTCCCTTCAGCCAAGCGGTAAAACAGTCGAGGGGTGGAGATGGGGCGCTGGTCTACCCCGTGCACACGCAGTTGGGGGGGGGGGG
>JAIZPF010000138.1:19138-31622 GCA_020509355.1 Blechomonas ayalai
ATGACATGCGCGCTTCACGAGATCAGGGCGGTGGGAAACAGTTATGATACATGTAGATGTACGTACTTAATTAGTTGATAGATATACGATCACAGGCAAAACATGAAAGGCAGCGATGGGCCGGGGACCAGGGGGCATGCGTGACCGGATCGCGCAAAGATGGGCAGAGCATACCATCGGGCCGCAAGGTGCTGGCGGACCGTTTGTATTTTCTATGAACGCCTGCAAGGGAGCCATAAGGTCAGCGATGAAATACGCCACCCTTCTCCCGCTCGCACCAACTGGCCACATCTGTTCTTCCCCCGCCCCCGCCCCCCTCCCTGAATGCCAACTTGTGCAGTGCCATTACGGCACACAGACTCAAGACGATGCCTTCTGCGAAGGCACCAAGACCTGAGGCACGGCCCTCCCCACATACTCCCAGTTTCCATTTACATCACCAGCTCTCGACTAGCTTCAGTGCCAGCGTCATCCAGCCGACGATGGAGATTGTGCAGAGCGAGTACTGCATGAAGAGTAACTTCGCCCATGGACGGAGCATAAATCGCCGAGACTCGAAGAGAAGTCCGCTGTTGATCGCCGTGGGTGTTGCCAGCTCCATGAAGATGATAATAATCAACGTCTTGTCTAGCGCCTGGCGGCCGCCAAAGAGAAATGGGGCCGTCGACATGAGCAGCAGGACCACAGCAAAGCCGAGCGCAGGGGCGAGCACCAGGCGCATCGCCACCGTGCCCCACACAAAGGAAGGATCCACAGAGGACAGGGACAGGGCACGGCGCAGCCGGGCGGCAAGCGCTGTGCTGGCGGCCGGGACCTCAGCTGCCACAGCGGTCTCCGCATCCCCCGCCGGAACAGCAGCAGGTCTCGGTGAGTCCATCGCGGAAGTCGGTCCCACTGGCGCCAAGCTACTCTGCTGCTCGTCGCTCGTCTCCGCCGCGGTTCTCGTGCTGGGCGTCGGGCCCGAGTCATCCTCTGGAAGTTTGGTAGAGCCGGTCAGGTTCGAGCCAAGCAGGAGCACCGACGAGGGCACGGTCCCCTGCGCCACCAAGGCTATCCCATCCATGAGCATCTCCAGTGGACCGCCATCGAAGAAGACGTCCCGAATAGGCGGGGTGAGGCCGATAACAAGCCCGACAATGATGGACATGAAAGGAATACTTCGCAGAAGTGAAACGACGGTTTTACCAACGCTCACGCCCACGCTACGGAGGTCCGAAAAGGCGGCGGCACGACGCTGTTGCACCTCGGATTGGTGTCTCACGCGCAATAAGCCCGCGGACTCCCAGTCGTAGGGCACACGGTTACGCGTGGCATCAGGAGGGAGAGTCGGAGACGGAGAGGCCGTGGAGAGTGGCTCGCCGTTGTTGTCAGGGTGACGAGGCAATTCCTCCTCCCGGTGCGACTGAGGCACCACCCCCACCGGTGTACTATCCTCGGCGCCGTCCTGCAACTGTCTATGCCGCTGCATCAGCTCCCTAATCATCCGCCACTTCTCCGACTCTTGATAGGCCCGCTCGACGAAGAAGGGGCCCACACCCCAGAAGTATAACATCGCCACGACGCGATACATAAATATGTACGACATACCCTCCTCGACGTGTATCCACGGCACAGAGAGAGAGAGGCTCTGCAGTAAAGATAAGGGAACGGTGACGGTGTTTTGGATGGAGCAACCAACCAGCATCGCACCGACGTAGCCAGGAAAGGTCTCCGTCTCCACCGAGGGCACCTCCAGTGACGCGACAAGCTGACCAATGGCGTCCCGTGCAAGGAAGCGGAGACGATCGCTCACGAGAACCGCCACGTAGGGGTCGCGTTTGCTGGTATCAGACACGGGAGAGGAGCCAACGCCCTCGGCGGGTGCATTGCCCTCATCCTCGGCACCGTCTGGACAGTCCCCGTTGTCGGCATACAGCAGGTCCAGCTGCACGTCCCCCTGGTACTGAAGGGGTATGCCTCGGTGCTTTGCTTTCACACGGAAGGCCACGTAGGACCAGGCGTACGCGCTCACCACACCCGTTACGATCACAAGGACCGAGAACAAGAGCAGTACAATGGACCGGGTGAAGACGTGGAGATCCACTGTCCTCGCAGTGCTGGACACCGTCAGGCAAGGCATCAAAACGTTCGTGATGAGAAAGCCCAAGTCACGCATCGTGACATCCGCGTGCGGGATGGAGTCACTCACCAGGGCACCGACTAGTACCGCGACCAGGATGCGCAAGGTCGCCAGCAGCGTAACTGTAAATGTTGACATCCGGTCGGTTCTCTTTCTTTTCCTGGCTCTCACCGCTCGCGTTCTCGGTGTACAGCACGGATGTGCAGGAAGGGTACGTGAAGGGAATATAAAGCGCCCCTCCTCGTCGTGATCGCCGGCGCTCTTGGACTTGCTTTTTCTTCTTTAGAGAGGGGGAGAGAGAGAGAGAGCGTGAACGGTTTGGAAAGGCCAGAGGCCCTCTGTATGAATATTGTGCTCGCACCCTGTGGCTGTGCTACCACCGCCACCGTTGGGTGTGTCCTGCCTGAAGGGTAAAGTAAATCGATGAGAGGAACGAAACAAGCGCTCCACGGCGGCACACATGCGGCGCGGAAGCCCCCTTCTCCCTCCCCCCCTACTAACGGCATTCAACGGAGCAGCATACGCATTTATCCACGACAGACAAAAATGGGAGTAAGAAGAGAACCAATCATAATGACATGCTGTCGCTCGGCTCACACAGGTCGACGGCCAACGCCAGCTCTGGTGTGGCAATGAGGTGGAAAAGGGCAGGATGACCCCCCCCCCTAGCAGTGGGTACGCTGCCGCTTAGATGTCTCACGATTAAATAGGCACACCCATACACACACACACACGTGACGCGCCATGGCCACACCCGCAGCGAGGCAGCCTCGGTTGGCCCGCCTTCCCGGGGGCGCCATCACTGTCATACCGCTAAGAAAATAAACGTTCCCCCCGTCATAGACTGGGCCCGGACAGTTTCACATCCGCCCGCTCTCTAGCCCCGAGGTAGCGGCTCGTGACCTGCCGCACCCACGCCTGCCAGCCCTTGGTCGATCGCTCCACCTGCTGTTGCTCTTGTAACAGATGGAGCTCCGGGTGCCCACGCGGGAGGTAGTCCACCACACGGTACACCTCCCCCGGCCGCAGAATCCGCAGATTGTGCTCGCCCACCTCACCGACGAGGTCGAAGGGGACGCGATGCGGGCCGTAGTGCATCAGCTGAGATCGCTGCAAGTCCTGGAACTCGTGAAGGTTGGCGATGGCACCGAAGTTGCTCTTGCCCCGCTCGGCGCCATCTTGGAAGGTCAAGAGGATGGTGAAAGGAGACGTGACACAGTGCACCAGCAGCACCGTACGCCCGGCAAAGCCGATGCGCCAGTTCTGCACCATGTGATAGACAAATCGGGCATCTCGATTGGGTAGACGCATGGCGACGCAGCCGTTCGCGCTCATGCACGCCCGTAAGTTGCGGATAAACTCGAGGTGCCCGTACTCGGTGCTGAGCCGACCCGCACCGTCCACGGCATCGATGAGCACCAGGTCATAGGGGGGGTTCCCGTCTGGGTGGTGGCCGACCTCCACGGCGGCCTGACGCACGTACAGCACAGGGTCCGTTATGAGGAGACGAAGGTTCGTGCTTTCTTGAAACCCGAGGAAGCGGCGGCAGATGCGGACGAGCGTACCGTCCCCCTCGACGACGGAGACGTTGAAGTTGGGGAAGGCGCGGCTCAGCCAGCGCGGCAGCTCTCCGCTATGGAGCCCGAGCACCAGCGTCTCGATCGTCGGCTGCCTGACCATCGTGAAGCGAAAGGGGAAGGTCGTCTTAGCGGCGTCGCGAAGTATGTGCACCGGGCCAAGCGTCAGCAAGAGCTTCCGCACGTACTCCTCCTCCACATGCCCCGCGTGGGGGATACATTGGTTCAGCGAGGTCACACCCTTGCACTTGGCCATGCCGTGAAGGACAACTGTGCTGTGGGAAGGCGGCAGTGGGGATCCGCTCGACGAGTCTCTCCCGCCGGCTGTCCCATCGCGGTGGCCCACGGCCCCTTCCCGGGGAACATAGTGAACACTGCGATAGTAGGCATCATCTCGCCTCACCGGGTCGTATTCGGCTAGCTCCAGACATACCACATCCACCTCCTTGGCGCTGTTCTGCGGGTTGGATGACCCCTCCAGCTCGCTCACCTCCGTGGCTACCAGTCGTGGCCGTCTCAAGTCCTCCTCGCTGGCCGCATTGCTGCCCTGCGGCAGGTAGACACTTCGTGATATTGCCCCCTCCTCCGCCTCCATCGAAGCTATTTCAGACCGCGTGCTACAGCCCCAGAAGACGTTGTGCGAGTCCATCATGGGCACACGGAGGACCGGCTTCCGCCCTGCAATCTGTGCCTGCCGCGGCGCCACGTAATAATCCATCACCTTGGACGCCACGGCGCACAGTAGTGCGCCTGTTGCGAAAATGGCAAAGGGCGATGCGATGCCCTTGTCCAGCTCGGCAAAGAAAAATTGTGTAACGCGATTCCAGTACGTGCGCCTAGTCGGCGGGCCGACAAGCATGGAGGCTGCCGCTCTTGGCGACATTCTCTTCTCCCCCCGGGGCAGTGCCACGACAAGCGCCGGTCACACACACAGAGACAGAGATGAATTAAGGGAGTACTGGCCAGCACCCGGTGGGCAGCAACGAGATGAGAGCGTCGGATGGGGTGGGGGTGGGAGGAGGCGATAGGTTGTTGGTGTGCTGAGCTGTTGGGGGGGCACCCCCAGAAGTTTCTTGGTAGTGTTTGATGAGGAGGAGGAGGTGAGGATAATCGGCAAGGATGGCAGGCCTACCCCAGTTGTGAGGCGAAGCACAAGAGAGAAGAGAACGTGGTGCATCCCATAGTAAGCGGGCCGCAGCACATTCGCTACACGGTGGCGCGCGAGCTCTCTCGCGTCCCCGCCAGCGCGGGTGCGAAGAGCACCCGTTACGCTGCTCCGACTCACCAAACAACGATCTAGCACAATCAACAGATGGCCGGATAGCGGCCTCACCCACCTCCTGCCGCAGGCAGGCAGGCATCTCCCCATTTTGAGACCCAATATCATGCAGCTGCAGGGCGACATGAATCGTGCAGCGGACAGTGATACCCAAAGGTAATGGGGGCATTAAGCACGGGGTGGGGCTGGCAACTAACTTCACAGGCAAGCGAGAAGACGAGTAAAGGTGCGTCAGAGATGCCCAGAGCTGCACGCGCGCCAAGAGAAACCCCCCACACTCGCTCCTCCGCCGATTCGCCGAGCGAGTTCTAAAACCTTGGGCGTCGCGCATCCCCCACAGGCGACCACTCAGGTGGTGCCGCCACACACGCCGGGATAGCTCGCTGTCGGCCGCACGACAGCCGTAACCTGCTCGCTTCTAGGCATGAGTCTTAGGTGCGACTGGTGGCTGGGTCACCGGCGGTGGCGGCGCTCCTTTGGGCCGCCTGCTTGGTCGCCGCGTACACATCGATGGTGTGCAGACGTCGTCGCAGGTCATCGCAGGGCATAGCGGTCGGGTAGGGCAGCAAGCGCGCCGAGGGCGAGAGAGGGGTACGGAAACGGGTCATCCCATGAATGCATCGGTCCGCCATCAGTTCGCTTGCCTCTATGGTGCCTTTCGCTGGGACGTGACGCACCGGTGCCGTTTTGCTCGACCCGGCACGTGGAACTGCCGCAGGCTCCCTACGGGCTGCAGCGGCCCGAAGCGCGGCGACCTCACAGCACGCCTCACAGCGTGCTCTTGCCTGTGTTCCACCGAACCTGGAGGCATCGTCCGTCGTCGTCGTGACAAACGAATGGGACAGCCCGCCCGAAGGAGAGGAGGGGTCCCCGTGTCGCACCAGATGAGCTGTCCCGCAGCAGTCCCACACACCACCGCCCCACGCAGCGGTACGATCCCTCTCGTCACCAAGTCCCGCCTGCTTCCCACAAACCGGGCACGTGGGGGGCCACGCCGCTCCTCCCGCGTGCGACGTGCTGCAACTGTGACTCGCAGCGGTACCGGCGGTGACCACCCCCGTCTCTCGCTGGCTCGCCTGTAGATGGGCGTGCAGCAGATCCAACACCCCCGGGTGTTCCAGGCAGAACATAACCCACTCTTTGTATGCAATGCGGTCGTCCCTATCCCGATCGGCGTGCCGCACGACATCCTCCAGGGTCATCGCGTGCAGCCGCAGCAAGTTATCCTCCAGGGCACTCATACAGCGGGGCCCCGGCGGACAGAACGGAGCCACGTGGCCTGGCGCCTCGGCCGGCCGGTGTTGCTCGCCCGTTTGATGGGCGCTGTTGGGATTGGCATACAGTTCGGCTTCCATGTGGGCGTTCAGCATATGCTCCGGTGAAAGCCGAGACATACGGGCAGACGTGGGTGCTCGGCCCAGCGATCGCACGAGCGGTTGGGGCACGGGCCCGACGTGGGGAGGAACTGCCATCGCTGTTGAGAGATGGGGATAGCGCTGTGCGAATGCATACAAGTCGCGTAGCAGAAGGTACGTACGCCTCTCGACGTCGAGGGCAGCGAATACCTGGCGAATCCTACTGCTCAGTCCCAACGGTGACCCACAGAGAGGCAACCGAGCCGGCCTCACAGTCATACTCGCCGGCGTCCAGTCTTCTCCGATGTTAGGTGTCTGGGATGTAACCGCACCCATCGGTAGCGGGGTGACATGTGCGGGGGACCGTCCGAGCGCTCCGGGAAGGTTCGCATTGGTAGCCGGCACCACCCCACCACAGGGCGTGTGGGTAGACGTTCGTAGGGAGGACTGACACTTGTGGGAGCTTCCGTTAAAGAGCGCGCTGCCAGTTTGGTGGAGTGCAGCGCAGCGCTCCGCAGCGGCACGGCCGCGGTCCCCACCCCATACGATGGTGCGTGTCGCCACTGGAAGGTCACCTGGGCGATCAAGACCCTCACGGAGAGAAGCCCGCTGGTAGGGGTTTGTTGGGTCCGGACTGCCGGAGAAGCACGCTGCGGGCGATGAGGCGGAGCTTGTTCCCTTCACCGGGCTAACCGGCTGGAAGCAGTAGACCTGGCACCCCGTGCGGAGCTGCGCCGCACTGTACAGCTCCACCCACCGCTGCTGCTCCTCGTCGTAGCAAACGAGTACGTCCACGAGGAAGTACGCATGGGGCGAGACCAAGGGCAAGTCCGACTCGGAGGAGGGGCGGATATCAGATGCAAAGGTATGAGTGGGCTCGTGCGGCGAGCTGCGCGCAGTAGCAGTGGCGCCGCCCTGTGATGGTAATGCAGGGCGGGTGTCTGTGCTGGTCGTGCCTACAGATTGCGCGCGAAGAAGCACCGTGAAGAGCGTCTCCGCTGCGCGCACTACCACGTGAAGCGGTGGGCGCTGCTCGAACTCGACGCGAAGGTTGTGCTTGACGCCGCTCACATCCCCCGCCAGATCAATGAAGAACACCATAAGCACCGGCGATTCGCGCCCTCTCACTCTCCCTCTCTCTCTATCGTCCAGCTGGTGGACGCTCAAAGCAGTCTCTGGCAGGTACTCCCCCCAGATAAGTCCAGGCCAAGAGGTAAAGCAGGCACCTGCGCGCCCCCGTTCCAAATGCTATCTCCCCACTAAGTCCACTCGCCGTACGTGCGCCGATCTCTATCCTTGTGTGCGAGCAGAAGCGAGCCAACGGGGAGCTCGACCTCGAGGCGCAAGAACTGAAAGAACAAGAAAAGAATAGAAGACCGACAATAAGGGACGACTGCATGGTCGAGGGTGACAGGACGACCGCGACAACAGCCGGTACCCACAAGTGCATTTCGACGGGATCGTGAATGACCTCCCTCCTTCCCCCCCCCACAACGCAGACCAAAACTCAGTCCAATAGCGCAACAGCACGAAAGCCACATCACCGTCCAGCTCATAATATCATACCAGTACGTCAGTACCAAATGTTTGCGTTGGTTTTTTTTGCTTGTGTCGTACACTGGAACGTCCCTCCTGCAATACCCGCTGCACCACTCACAGGTGTCTCACACCCCATCGCCCGCGCGTGATGTTACGCGAGCGTCTCTCAACGCTCGTCTGGGGGAACGGGAGAGCGCCCGGTCGGGCCAGCTCCTTGCGGTCACATCAGAGAATGTCCCATAAGTCCATCCCCCCCCCCCCAGCATCCTTCTCCCTGATGCACGGCATCGATCATACATGCACACGTACATATAAACTACTCCCATAAAGGCGTAGACCTGTCCTCTGGCACCACCACGTAGCCGAGGACGACAGAGGGTCATTTTGCTTCACGCCGTAGCACCGCGGCATCCTGACGCTGGCGACAGAGGAAACGTCGCGTCTCAGCTGGGACCGAGTGGCCATCCCACCGCCGCCCCTTAGTCGAGGTCGTCCGCTCCGAAGGGCATGAAGCTCTCCTCACACCCGCACGAGTACTTCTGATTGGGGTTGCGGAACGTAAATTTCTCCTCCACGTTGCGTACCGTGTAGTCCATCTCCGTCCCGATGACATAGAAAAGCGCGTCACCGTCCACAACGACCTTGACCCCGTCCTGCTCCACGACAACATCCTCCCCCCGGGCGGAGACTCGCGACGCACCGGTGGGCACGGTAGGTGGGTCGGCCGCTGGAAAGAAGTAGTTGACAGTGTAGCTGAACCCGCTACAGCCCCGTCGACGTACACCAATACGGATGCCAGTGGGCAGTACAGCTGTCGGCACTCCCACGGCCGTCGCGCCAACGCCAGACGTTGCGGCTTCTGATACAGTTCCGGCAGTACCAGGCGCCCCCTGCGGGGTAGACGCGGAGGCCGCCGCCTCCACCTCCTTCGATGGTCTGTGCTTCGCTTCGTACTGCGCCAGCAAGTACTTGACACGACGCAGCGCCTGCGGGGTGAGCACAAAGGCGGCCTTGCTCTTCATTAGCAGCTGCCGCTTTTGCAGTGGAGACAGCCGGCGGGTCGGTACGGGGCCCTGATCCTCCGCACAGGAAGAGCGGGCTCCAAATAGGGCCCCCTCCTCTTTCGTAGCGGGGGCCCGGCTGGCTTTGGCCTTGGAGGCAACTGGCAGCGGGACGGCGCCACTGCCACGATGGGAGGACTTGTACAGGGTGGAGTGTGCGGGGGTACGCACGCTGTCCGTCGCACTGAGCTCTGTGGAGTGGCACCGGCGTGAAGGGTAGGGTAGAGCGCATGCACCGACGGAGGCCGGCAACACGCCGCGTTGGAACCTCATCATGCCAAGTCCTCGCATGGCACAGGGCGGTGAATAGGGTCCTGCACAACTCTCAAGAGAAAAAATCTGCGGCTGGACGATCAGAGGCGGAGTGCCGGGTGAGGGGTGCACCGAGCACCGACGCAGCTAATGTGGTGTGAAGAGAAGGTGGCACCCACGGGGACGGACTTTACGGTCGGCGGCGAAATGGCCCGTGTAGAGAGGGCGTCTCTCCTTCTCGCTCACCCTCGTAATGAGAAAAGCGGTCGGCTCACAAGAGCAACGGCAACAACCTCGTAAGAGGGAGGAAGAAGAACAAGGGACTACATAGACGCCCCGCCCCCCGTGGGGAGAGAGAGAGAGAGAAGATCGGGTGAGAAGGAGGGAAGGAACGGCAGAGGGCGAGAGCAACTGCAGCAGGCGCGTATGGTGTATAAAGGCATACATGCACCCACACACGTGGTGGGCCCCATCCTTATTTAAACGGGCAGTCGTCCGACAGTGAATCGTTTAGTGCATCGTGCGCACCGCCGCGTGGGTGGATGGTGCTGCATTAAAGCTGGTTAATAAATGTGCCAAGCAGGAAGGTCAAAGGGGCGGGGGGGAAGCAAACTGCGTGTCGCGGGGTACCGAAACAGCCCCCACCCCACCCCCGCTAGTCCGCCCCATACGAATAATAACTGGTTAGCTCCGTCTCGGACGCCTCAAGGGAGAGGTAGCGCAGCAACTCCCATCCATCGTGGGAGGCCTCGATGGCCATTGACGCGACGCCGGCATACGCGCCATCTAACGGGAGAGCCTCGGCCTCTCCCTCACCGCGCAAGTAATTTGCGTAGAGCTCCATCCACGCCAGCGCACGGATCACCCTTACCTCTGTCTCGCTCGCCGCACAGCTTCTCTCTTTGCCGGGCGTCGTTCCGTGGGCACAGCGCGCCGCAACGGCCTTGATCAGCACCTGCATCTTAGCGGAGGGACCCAGAAGGCCGAGCCTGCAGTCCATGAACGAGATACTCCCCAAGGCTACACTGTTGGGCCCCCACACGAGCTGCCCCGCCAGCGTCCGGGCCCAGTCGTCCACGATCACGGCCGCCTCCCCCACGATGTCCCTCGTCGGGATGGGGGACGCGAGGAAGATCTCAGCCAACTCGCGGACCCAGTTCTGCCGCGCCGTTTGGTTCGGGTACACCCCATCGGCGTTGGCGAAGGGCGAGAAGAGAACGCCACATGCTCGCTGCAGGGCACCGCACCACACGGCGTAGCCCGCCTCCTTCGCGGCCAACCCTTTCGGCACGCCGGACGGCTCTAGAGGGTTCGCCACACCCCCGCCGTCACGGCTCTGTCGACGGCACCACAGATACTCATACATACGACGGCGCTGGCACTCCTGTGCTAGACAGCGAATGATCGGTCGTAATCCCTGCACCCTAGCCGGTAGGTGGGGCGGCTGAAGGGGCACGAGCTCCCTAAGGCAGTCCAAGGGCTCCGGTCCCCGATGCTTATCGTGTGTGGGCCCCTCCACATCCTCGCATATCGGCATGCACTCCATGATAGGCAGGAGGGATGGTCGCAGCGTAAAGCCGTACCATAGCAACAACTCCATGTCCGAATAGGCGCCGTAATGCAGGTACACTTGCTCCCCAGGTGCGATGGGACTGACGGTCTGAAAGCGGTAGACATACTGGTTGTGCTCGCTACCAGCGGGGCGGTGGGACGCGGAGAGTCGCTCAGGCCACATCGTCCCGCTTGCCTCGAGGGCGTAGTTGAAATAGTCCACGAAGGGCATCATTGCCCACACGTCGTCGTCGTAGGCAAAGCCACGCGTCAGGAGTGTGTTCAGCGACCACAAGAAGTCGGTCAGGGTGCACACACCGCCCTCCAAACAGTCGGAGGGACAGCCCCCGGCCACCCCATCCGCCTCACGATTACCGTCACAGGGGCCGGGGCCGGAGGCGGCAGCCGGGGCCTCCGACGCCTCGCACCCGCGGGGCAGGTGGCGCAGGCAAGCGAGCGCATCAAGACAGTCGCGATAGCGGTCGATCACACAACTGTGCTCCGCCACCGCGACCGCACGATGACGTGAAAAGGCCAAGAACGGGCGCAGCCCACTGCTCTCCACATGGTCAGGAGAGGCCGATGGCGACGACGTCGCATGGGCGAGCTCCAGCAGGTTGTCGTACTGGGAAGGCAAGGATCGCACCCACAAGCCCATCCACGCGTTGTCGTGGTGGAAGCGGATGGTACGGGGCACGTCGGTGGTGGCCGCGTCCGCCCCGGCCGTGCACCGCGCCGTGCCCCGTCCCTGGCGACCAAACAGGGCCGCCAGAAGGGCCAAGTAGCTGGCGATGGTACTCGTGGGTGGCAGGCGGCATCTCAGCTCCTCTTCCTTCCGCTTCACCGCCACCCAGCGATCGAGATCGCCGAGTTGCGCCTGCTCCTCCTCCCTGGTCAGGGCATACGAAGAAAAGTGAACGACAAAGGGGTGGTGGGCCACGGGGGGGTTTGCCTGACGCTGCCGCTCGTGACTCTCCAACGCCACCTCCACCAGAGCGAGATGGTAGCGAGCCTTGCGGGCCGTTATCATCGAGGCAGCGGTGAAGGTCGCCAGGGTGGTCCCGCTTGGCAGCGCGGAAGTAGTGACCATGCCCACGCCGCCACCCATCGACGGCAACGCGCGAGCCTCCAGAAACGGATGAACGTACGCCCCCTCGGCCTCCAGCAGACGTCGCAGCTTCGCTGCTGTCGCTACGGGCATGTTCGTTGCTACGCAAATGTTTTACGGGTAAGACCTGTACAGACGCGAGAGAGAGAGCGTCGTTGGGTGTGTCACCTTCACCCACTCCAGCGCACGCGCGTCTACTCAGCACGGCCCCGGTCCCTCACCACACACACCCGTTCCCGATGCTGTTCTGGGAGCGCCCTAACCCAGAAGGAGGCGAACGGCACATCCCCGCAGAACAAATAAAGCAAGAGAGAAGAGAGAACTCGCGGAGGAGAGGAGGACCACAGAGCACGCATACGCCGGTCCCACAATGAACCTGGACGCCGCCGTTTCACAAGAGGCTGGATCTCACGTAAGCATCTTCACACACCGCTCACTGCGGCGAGCCCGCCCGCTCTCCGCATGGGGAAAACAACTTGATGAGGCCTGGAGTCCCACATGTAAGCCAGCATTACCCTGCAGCAGGTCAATAGGGAGTGTGGATAGTTGGCATCCTTGACCGGCGCGACAGAGACATACTGAACGGCATCCCGGCAAAGGAGAACATAAAATGAAGGGAACTCTGATCTGGCGGGGGGGGGGG
>JAIZPF010000139.1:1723-50429 GCA_020509355.1 Blechomonas ayalai
TAGCATGACCTCCCGGCACTTGAGCTTAATAATATCAGATCTTGCAAAGAGACAATCATGAACAAAGTATACGTTCTGATTAAGAAGCTCTGCCATTCGTACCGCCACTGGCTGAAGACTGTGGTCCTCATCAAACCCTGGGGAGGAGAGAAGTTGAGGAAACAACCTCTCCCTATTCTCACGCAGGAAACGAACGAGTAGCTCCTTCTTCTCCTCCTGAAAGCGGGCAAAAACGGCCGTCTTTCCGCTTCCCGCAGCGACAAGTAGCGAGACCTCCTTTCTGGAAGACCAGGAGAGGATCGTGGCTTTCTCATCGCCACTTAGAAAAGAGAAGAATTCCGCCTTGCCTCGGCATTCCTGAAATGGGCGAAACAAATGGCGGTTCGTCCGGCCCGCATGCACGGTCGCGCTGTCAACGCCAGTAGGTCGGCCTAGGTGGCTCATTAACATGCATATTCCTCCTCGCTCGTGACGGCGCACAGTCTGCAGCACGATGGCAGGGGCATCGTGCCTTCAATCTCTTCGCAGGTCCTCATACGGAGGGCAGCTCATCGGCATTTCGTGTTCATCGGGTTGACCCAATTTCCCAAAGCACAGGCAATAGAACACTAGCAATTTATATATATATATATAGAGATATTTGTGATGTTGCGATAATATCAGGAGGATACTCAAATGACTGGCTCCGTTACGTGTTGTATTCCCTCCGTTTGGTCCCCACCCGCTCCAACGATGTCCAAAGCGAGTCCGGTACAGTGCTCCCCATTTCCTGCAGTATTTGACCATGCCGCACCAACAAAACAAACATGGTCTCGTACATCATGCGGACCTCCTCCTTGCTCCACACCGTGTCCAGCGACGCAAGACTCCCCTCCAAGGTGGAAACACTAGTCTTTAACTCATTGATGCTATGTTCAGACGCGGGGAGGTAGGGTGCCAGGCATCCCATAATCAGCGCCCTCTCGGCAGACCGTACACCGTGTACCGCAGCGCTCAGCTCACATGCGTGCCGAAGCACTCCCTCAGCACGGTCATCCCTCATGTAGTGCAGCAGACGGCCGCACTCCCGAGCAACTCGCACAGACTCCGGTGTACTTGTGTGAGCATTCCTGGCCTGCTCATATACATCCCACCAGAGACCTGCAGCGAGACGTAGATCACGCCCCTCATTGTGTGCGAGATGCGTGGCGCTACGATCCATGCTTGCCATCATGGCGGGAGACAGCGGAATGCCCAAGTCTCTGAAATGTCTGCTCATGGCGACGCTATGCCTGACAAGATTGCCAGCGACAGAGCTGCCCACACCATGCCAGCGACGAGGCCACAGACCCTGTAGGCACTCCGCCGCCGCTTCCAGCTGAGCGGGCTGCAGATGCTGACGGAGGGCCCTCCCGACCAAAGCATGCACAGGGAAATAGTTGTCCTCCCAGTTGAAGGAAAGAATACCCAGTTGAGCGGCAGTTGCCGCAAACCCGGTGTTTTCCTCTTTCATCAGCCCAGCCACCACGGCCTCCGAGAGGCTGTTCATGTGAAAGCACGCCAGCTTAGCCAGAATATCACGTGCGGCAGGGTATGTCTGCTCCAGCTGTGCGATGGAGATGTCGAGCAGGACCTGCAGTGCATGCAACACGCTCAGCTGAATGTTGTTTCCTACTCCCATTGCGTTGAGTTGCTGCAACAGGGCGGTCGGGGATATGACCTCGCCCTCCATGAGAAGTGTCGCCACGTACATCAGGAGTGGAACATAGCCAAGAGCACTAAATACGGCGTCGACAGTGGGTGTGGCGTCCAAGGTCGTTATAAAGTCGGCCGTCGAGTGAGTGGATAGGGGCTGGGCACGAGTGACGTGAACGTCATCGGAGCTGGAAAGTGATTCATCCGCTGTCGTCAGCACCACGTAAACGTGTGGATGATGTGGAAGGAAAGAAATAGCTCGTCTTGGGTCGATCACGTCATCCAGTACCAACAACACACGTGTCTCCCGTCGGCCGGTCATCGACTGAAAGAAGTTATGCAGTTGATTCTGAAGATCTTCTTCCCCGTTGAGCCATTGAATGCACGTAAAACGGTGGCTGCGCTTCACACAGTCACAAAGTTCCGCGGCGATGGTCGACTTACCGATTCCGTCCACCCCCGTCAGTGCCTGGAGACGCCGGCCCGCAAGCATGTGCTGCCACAAGGCCATCACGTCCGACTCACGACCGATGGTGCGAGCGGCAATGGCGGGCACGCGGTACACCAAAGGGTGTGCAGCGACATCGGCTGACGTATCAAAAACGTTCGACAGAGCATTCCCGCCGACAGAGCTTGCCCCCCTTGACAAGCAGAGGCGGGCACTGAACAGGCAGCGTCGCATGGGCCGCCAACGCTACACCGCTACGATGTCAACGACACACACCCTCACACGTCCTGTATTCTTCGTGTGGCAAGAAAAAAAGAGTGAGATAGGGGGCGAGATAAATATTCGGAGGTCATGCCACAAGAGGAACAACGCTCTGTACATGGCACTTACGTAAGTACCATGTACAGAGATCCCTTTGAGAAAGGCGGAGAAGCGCAACAGTGACGCAGATAACTTCTGCCATTCGCCCATCACTCGCCTGAGCGCTTCCCCCCGCCCGACCAACTACAATACAATTCCGCCCTTAACATTTATTCATCTGTGAGCCCCATCTCACTGCTCAGGAGTAAATGATTTCCATGCAGCATTACCATCGATGTGTAGCTTTGTTCCGGACGAAGAGCTGAGCGAGGGAACCACCGTGCTCTTGGAGCTGCTTGGTTTGTCGAAGGTTTTCATGAAGCGCTCGAACTGTTCATCCATACGCTGCGCAGAGAGCTGCTGTGCACCCATCTGCCTGGAAAACTGAATCTTGGCCATCTTCTCGTTCAGCTCCCCCACAACATGGCCGCCCAGGGACGATGCCACAGAATCAAATTCCTTTACGCGTCCCTCCAGCACCTCACGGGACTTCTCCAAGTCGTGCATTTGCTTCTGTGAAGCACGCTGCACGGAAGAGTTCTCTCTCTCGATGCCGCCCTCGTAGCCGAGATCCATCTTAGAAGGGAACACACCGGTCGCCGATGCCACCTGTTCAGCATCCTGCAAGTAGCTCGTGTCCATGCCACGGTGCAGCGTATCCGCCTCTTTCCATTTAGCGCTGCAGTAGCTGTTGACAGCCACCGCGGCGTCGCCGTCGTCACCGTTGCCCAAAATTTTGCTTTGCATGGCGTGGTTATCCTGCCAGTCCACTGGGTTGCCGTGCTCGTCCAAACAGGCGCCCCGAACCATGGCCCCATTGTCCCAGATTCCGGTGAAAGTCAGGCGTGGCTCATTAATCAGATACGTCTGGTTCCCCTCCCCATGGGCCCGCCCATGCTCGTTAAACTCACCCTCATAGGTGTAGGTGGGGGTGTACAGAATGCCGTTTCGGATCGAGCCCTCAACAAACTCCCCCACATAAACAAAGCCACCGTCCAACTTCATCTTGCACTTGTCACCATGCAGCTTTCCATGGAAGAAGGTGCCCTCCTGCTCCGCGCCGGTGGCAAACACCAACCTACCCGTTCCATGGGGCTGGTTGTCCTGGAACTCCCCTGTGTACGTAAAGTCATGCTGTGTCAGCGTTCCCTTGGAGAACGTCTCGTCGACTAGCACGCCCTCAAAGGTGACCTCGCTGGTACCATTGGGAATGCGCACAATGCCCTCGCACAGCTCATCGTTCTTGAAGATGCCCTTGTAATGCGTCCCGTCAGCCAGCCACGCCTCTCCCTCGCCTTCGCGCTGCCATTGCCGGTTGAAGCCCCCCTTATATAGGTCTCCATCCTCCTCAAGCTGACTGCCCTCCAGCGGGTAGCCGTGAGTCGCGTCGAAGGTCCCGCTAAAGGTGCGACCATCCGGAAGCCTGGCTACCCCGCTCAGCAACTGTGTCTTGTTCATAGGGTTCACCTTGCCGCTAAGGACAGTACCATCGGAAAGGGTGACACTGCATAACCTCCTTGCAAAGAGGCGAAGCATGGATTTCAGCCCGCCCGTCGGCAGTGGCACTTGCTTATCCACGCGTCCCCCCTTCCCTGATCAACCTCTTAGAGTAAAAAGATATGAAACAAAAAGAACATTTATGAAAATACACCGGTCGTCCACTCTTGCAGAACATGCCACAGTCTACCGCGGCTCGGATCATCCTTCTCGCTACACGCACAACTTCGAGGGGAGTCCTCCCCTCCCTGTTACTCTTGGCACACGGGCGCACACCACATGACAAGAGTATTCCCTAATTCCCTACACCCACGCTGTTGGCAGGGGGGGTGGGCCATCGCCTCCGTTCCATACGAAAATGGGAGAAACGCGATGAAAGTGAATGTGAGCTGTACAATATATGGAGGATTCGTTCAGTGACAAAGCCCCTCATTGAACGGGGAGTTGTGGTGCGTTCCGTTCGTGGGGCATGTGGCCTGACCACCATAAACCACTACACTTTGCCAATTATACTTTACATTCGAAAAAGAAACGGAAAAAGAAGCGGCTGGCTTGCACGGGGTGAGGGGCAAAAGGTGGAAGATCGGCCGTACGGCGCAGCCGGGCCCCACCAGACCCACCTCCTACCACAAGCAGCAGTAAGCATCTCTGTGGCTCATCAGGTAGCTCCACCAATACACTTCACCGTTCACGTCACTGGTGTGAGTCCACGTGCATCTGGTTCGTGCGCTCACTTCTCGATGCTGTTGCTGCACGTGGGGAGCGCAAGTCGTTGCACTGGTACATGTATCGATACTTCACCGCCTTGTTCTTCAGAGGGCCGGCATCCAACTTCATCTGCGCCTCATCCACACGGAGCATAGTTGGACTTTCCATGCACGCCACAATGGGCAACGCGGCGGCAAAAACAGGGGATAATGACGCAGAAATGCCGTTATACGCGGGAATGGGTGGGAAGCGCACATGCCGATCCAGGCACTCCAACTGCACCGCAAAAAAGGCCCACTGGGCCAGTTTGCTGGCAGCCAGCGACTTCTGCAACAGAAAGGTGGGGTTGAGGTCGGGCCTGAGTAGCTCCCAGGAGATGTCGTACAAGGTCGGCAGAGGTAGCGTTGTGGGTGTGGTAAAGGAATGCATCTTTGCGAACAAAATGTGCGACACCTTTCCTTTGAAGTGGTCCAGCATCCAGTGAGCATAGTTGGACATTGGGTTCGGTGCCAGGAGCGAGCCTACGATGCTCAGCAGTACCCTACATGCGGGATCCCTCATGGTGTCAGTGGAGTGGACAAATTCCTCCAGCTGCGCTACTTGGCAGCCATCGAAGCAGTGCCGTACTTCATTCCTGAAGAGCCGGGGCAGCGCTTCGAGTTCCTGCGACGACAGCTGACGGTAGTTGTGAAGGCGAACCACCCCCTCCATTCGTGACACGGTGATGCCGTTGAGCAGCTGGGTCTCCTCTCTGTCGATACACCCCATGAGCAGACGGCAAAAGTCCTCCTCTTCTACCCCATCTTTCGATGGCGCCGTCTGGGAAAAGGACCCAACGGGGATGGTGGAGGTGTATCGCAACAGGGACTCCACGGAACTCAAGGGCACCACATCGCTCCCACTCCTCAAGGATCGGAAGAGCGAAAAGAAAAAGTAATGCAAGCACTGCATGGGTCGCGATGTGTTAAGAAAGGTCATGCGGATTAGACATGCAACCGCCATGACCTCCGCCGCCACCCGACTCACACCAGTGAAGCACACGTGTAGGAGGCCGACGATGTCACCCACTGAGGCATTCAGATGTGCCTCGGGCATGGCATGGAGGCGGCTGAAGAAGATGTGACTTTCCGCAATGCCAGCTGTGTCCTTCTCGCACGAGAGTAGCACGGTGCGCAGTTCAGAAACGCGAAACCTCCTGCCCAAGTTGCACGAAATCTCCACTGCCAACCTATGCAAGGCGTCATTATATTCCAGCCCAGCTGCACTGTTTCTTGGGCTGCGACTGGAAGACCGGATAACGAGCATCGTGTTGAACACCGAAAGGCTCCTCATGCGGCTCAGAAGCATATCGTTCGAGGTGATCTCTGTATCCTTAATGGCCTCCGTGCCCACTTCACGCAGAAATACTCTCAGGCCAACCTCCCCCCGGAAGATGACCTGAAATTCCTTGCATACCTCCCTTTTCAAGTCGCCTAGGAGGGACCCAGGACGCACTCGGCACAACAACAGCGCCTCCCTGGCCCCCCACAGGACGAAGGACTGAATCAGCGTGGTAGCCTGCTCTTCCGTATCAGTGATGGCAGCGTCTCTTAACGGGGGAGTGGGGTGCATGACGGCAAGGTGGGAATGGCATTGTGCTTCGTCGCTGGTTGTATCCTGTGACGCCTCACCGACAGCCGCACTGGAAGGGGCCGGACTGACATTTTTGTTCGTATCGCTGCTGGCGTCATTCAGCGGAAGACCCTTATCAGCTACCGAGGGAGTTGAGTCTGGAACTGGACAAGGAGCCCCCGATGCTGGTGATGACGCCGTCTGCGCAGAAGTGGTGGAAGTCGCTCGGGTGAGTCTTTGGACCGACACGCTGGGCCTACATTTTCTCGGTTGCACCTCGCATGCAGAAAACGCAACTCCACCAGCTGAGGAGGGAATGGTGCTACCAGTGGCAGCGGCTGTCTTCCCTGCGATTCCCAAGGAGCTCTGTACATCCTGCCCACTGGAAGGAGGCGGCCGCACTGCACACAAGCTGGTCGGGCTATCGGCCTGAGGAATGTTGCTCGCTGGATGATGTGAAGCTGTAATGGCCGACGGCGAATGGCCCATTTCAGTCGGCTTGAACGAGGAAGGGGAGGGCTCCACGTTGTTCTTCGAGCGTTTCACGTCGGCAGTACTCGCAGGGATGGACATTGCTGCCCCATTATCAGCCACTTCTGCACTACTAGGTGTTGCAACTATGTCTGACTTATGGGATTCGGGCAGGCACTCACAATGGGCAGCAGCGGATGTCTCAGGCATCACCTTCTGCTCCAGAGGGGAGGAAGAAATCGTGCTCTCGAGCTTCATGGCAGCTTCCTCCACGCTCCGCAGCGCGCTCGCAGGCACATCTGGGGGTTCCCTCGAGAACTGCACCACCGTTTCGGTTAGAGCGGCGCTCCTCCCCGCCATGCCCGTCGGTACGGTAACAGCCTCCTTTGTTTGAACGCTCTCCCCCAGGTGCAGGGAACCCACAGATCTGTTCTCGTTAGACCTATCCGGGGCCCCTGCCGGCTTCTCAGCAGCGGAGTTGTCTAAGCGTGTAACCTCTCGCACCGTCACACGCAGCGGCTGGCAGGATTCCTTCGCCAGCGCTAGCCACTCTCGCAAAATACCGTCATGTGGGAGCGTATGTGATACGCCACCCGAAATCACGAGCACCTCCGTCTCTACCATCTGTAAGTGCGCCACTAACGAGCACTCGCGGCAGAAGCGATGCAGCAGCCCGCCCTCATTCCTAACATAGCTGAATGTGATTGTTGTATCCTCTGATGCGGAGGAGTGGTGGATACGGACAGGGACACTATACGACAGAAGCACTGGCGCCTCCTGCATCCCCGGTGATGCACGCGTTCCTTGCACTCGAGCTAGCGGCACTTCCTGTGTGGCAACAGCCGGACTGGCAACGGATCGTTCAGGGGCGCCAACGGGCGTAGGAGCGGGCGGCCCCACTGGCCCTGGGTGTGGAGGAGAGGCGCAATGCTGCTTAGTCTCTGATGCCTCCCGGGGCAGCGTTTTGCTAGGTAATGG
This sequence comes from Blechomonas ayalai, assembly GCA_020509355.1. Taxonomy (NCBI): domain Eukaryota; phylum Euglenozoa; class Kinetoplastea; order Trypanosomatida; family Trypanosomatidae; genus Blechomonas; species Blechomonas ayalai. The sequence goes on from JAIZPF010000139.1 coordinate 9,471, forward strand.
CTGCCTCTCAATAACGACTGGCGCAGTTGACTCCACAGCAGTGATCATGGGGTTTCCACGGGTCATGCCACTCCCTTTAATATCAGTGCTGTTTGCTGCTACCGGAACAACAGGCACTGGTGCATCGGTCACGTTCTGCGACTTGTGGGAAACTGGTGCCGGCGCGCGGTATGTCACCTTACAGGTATTGCCTCCTTGAGCGTACTCTTGAAGCATCTTTCGAGCGACCCTGTCACTCTGCACGGGGATGAGGTCTGTGATGTCTTTGCCGACAAAAAAGATTGTCAGCGCGGCCGAGTCGACGACCAGCAAGTCGTGCCACATCGTATCGTATACGGCACGCTTTAGAGCAGACAATACGCCTGTTACGGGTACAATAAACAGCTTCTCCGTCACATCCGCCTTTGGATTGTCAGCCTCAGTCAAGGGTGGGAAGATGAGCAGCGACACGATCACGTCGTCCATGAACTGCGCGCAGAGCGCCGCGGATGAACCACCATGAACAGTAACATCAAACGTCACCTCGTTTCCTGGGCTGCCAAACAACTGGCGTACATCGGCGTCGCTGCCCAAGGGGACCTGCTTGCCTTGATTGAACGACGCTGACGTGACCAGATAGTCAAAAGGTAAGCTCTGAAGGCGCAGATCCTGGGACTGCAACAGCGCCTTCACCTCCTCCACGGTGTTTGGCAGGTCCTCCACGAGGAAGGAACGCTGGAGAGTCCCGAGATTACTGTGTACAAACAGTATGCACTTCACTGGCATGGTGATCGGCTCCTTACAGGAGTCTGCACTTCTGGGGCCAGAGAAGAAGGAATGCTCCCGCTATGGCCACGTGTTGGTGGTACTGCGAGTGACTTCAATTGGAAATGGACACACATGAATGTACATGACAAATACGAGAGGAGTTGGAATGAAGCGAGTGAAAAGTTATGCAAGAGTGCCAGTAGTATCGTCCCCTCGCCGGTGCCACTCGCTGGCACCTACAGGAGGGACACGCGAGGGCCGTCTGCACCCTCCACTGGGACGTGGCGAGCTAACGCGTACAGAAAGAGCGCAACTTGTCGACGGAGTAGCCACCGTGTCTTTGCATTAGCTAGGCTCCACCTTGTGCGCAAGGAATCCGTTCTCCCTCTACTCTGTTAAAGGTCTGTAAGCATGAAAAGCAAATAGCAATAATCATATGCATGGTATCCTTATAAGGCGCCATCTGTGCTTCATTTGGTCTTGGATACCTCGTTGTGCACATGTGAACCAGAAGGTTTAGAAGAAAGCGAGAGTGACTACTGGGAGGAACTGAATAGGATGCTCCTCATACTACCAGCCACACACACACACACATGTGAAATAAGTCATAGGGAAGGAAGACACATACTAATACATCCCGGGCATGCACAACAGCCATGACAAGCATAAGTACGCATCAATATCAAAACAAAAACTAAATGCAGCCACCATACAGCATAATGAAAGCACCGTAGAGGACACGCTGGGACACACCCACAGATGGCTACAAGAGATCGTGGACTGATTGTAGCTCTCCCGCACACTGTGACAACTTAACCAAGTCCGGGGTAACGTGTGGGACAGAAATAGAAGCTAACTCACGTAGTTGCACGGCTGCAGAGTGTGCCTCACTCAGCCATGTAAGCTTGCGCTGCGAAAAGTACGCGCGAGCAGCGCGTAGTTCCGGGTAGTGAGGAACCTTTTGTGATGCCTCCACGTGCTGATCGCGTACCCGCTCCACGAAGAAACAGTACCGCCGAAGAATAAGCTCCAGGACTGTGGCGAGAGCTTCTGGGTAGTGTCCCCCCTTGGAAAACGCGGGTAGCGCACCGGTGGCAAAGCTCAATGATGCATTCATCATGCGGTCATACTCCTCCACCTGTGTACCGGTTGTCCACCGCGAAGAAATAGGACGCCTCGAGGATGCCTCACTGGGCATCCAGTGCTTGTGACACAACGCAGCGCCACGCCGGACAAGGCGCACTGCCTCGATTTCGGTCGCGGGTATTCCTACTGTGTCTGCCTGAGGTAATGTGTCCCCGCTGCTCGCCACGATAGATGATGACGCCATAGTCGCGATATGGCACTCAGAAAGGGCACCAGCGTAGCGGCGCAGGGCATCGCAGAAATGCTGGCCGGTTAACTCAGGTTCCGCAAACTTATTTTGCCAGAACAGCTTTGACTCCTCCCACAGCTCCAGCGCGCGGCCAAAGGTAGCCACAGCGGTGCAGGGTCGATCCTCATCCTTCACTAGGTGTATCCCTGCTTGATGGTACATCATTGCCTTGTGAGGCGTTGGATGAAGCACGTCGGCGTCGTCAAGAAAACCCTCGTAGGTTGGCATGTCGGGCATCAACTGCATACGCATCTCCTTATACACAGGATAACAGACAGACACCGTGAAGGGATTACCGGCGCACTCACGAAGCATCGTAAAGCCCTCGTGCGGGTTACCTTGCTCCCAGTAGAAGCTGCCAAGAAAAAACAAAGGCTCCGTCAGATACCCGTCCAGCTCCAAGCTCCGCCGACACAGTTCAGCAATCTCTTCGGTAATGACTTGCTGTTTCTTGACGAGTGCGGCAGCAAGTTGATAATGTGCCTTGCCGCTGGTAGGGCATACGTCGATCGCCGACTGGAACAGGGACTCATCGTTTCGCCACACAGCATTGCGGTTATGGGATAGCACTGCCCATAAAGCCACCAGTCCCACAAGAAAGAGCACACCGCTCCGAGAGAACTGCATATGTGCTGAAGCCACGCGGCACGCGGCAAAGACAATCAGAAGCACCGCACCGACAGACGGCACATAGAGACAACGCTCAGCAATAAAGGTACCCACGCTCGCGAAAAGGTGACTGACTGGGGCATACGGAAACGCAATCCACAGGAGTGCCATCAAGCACGGCAAGGAAGTTGCAGAGCGAAGCTTGACAAAGCGGTATACATGGAAGCCGATGTATGTCACTACCGCGCCTGTTGTGACGGTGAACAACGGCAATCGGGTGTCCAGCAGTGAGGTCAGCGAAGGAATACAGTTATAAGAGTACTCACAGCAGAGCGTGGTAGGAAAGAAAAGCAGCTCCAAGTTCTTCATCTGGATGACCCAGCGTATAGCGAGCCACGACCACAGGCCATCTGTGAAATGCTGTGGGTTTTCACTGCGACGGAATAGAACGCTGCCATCCAAATCAACGCTGCCCACATGGTGCCTGCGAAAGAGAAGGTACACTACCTGCACGCCGACCGACGCGCCCGTAACAGCGGCGGCAGCTCGCTTCGTGGATAAGCCATGCGCATACATCCACCACACGTGAACTCCGCTGAGGAAACAAAATGCGATTCCACTTTCCTTAGAGAGCAAGCTGCACACCATGGAAAGCACTGCTGCCACAGCATAAAGAAAGGATCCACGTCGTTGTTCATCGTTGCACTGACCATCTGGCGTGAATGAGCTTGGCGTGCAGACCTTGGCGGGGCCGGAAAGGCGCACAAAGTGGTGCATGCAGAAAAGACTGCTCATCCCGAACAGACAGCACAGCAGCTCGCATCGTCCCACGATAGAAGTCACGGCATCCACGTGAACGGGATGAAGAAGGAACAGCGTAAATGCCGCGGTAGGGACAACGTACACGGGTCCTCGTAGGCACGCAAAGCCCCGCGCCAGACTGCTGCCAACTGTAAAGGACGTGCTGGCAATAGTGGGTATCTCAGTCGCGGGTAAAAGAGGAAAACTGTACAGTCGAGCCAAGAAGAACACGAAGCAAGCATTCGCAAATGCCAATGCAAAATTAAAAAGATGCAAGAAAGGTGCGTAGTGGCGGAACCCCATGAGCAAGTGCTGCAGTCGAAATGAGAGTATGACCATAGGGCGAAAGGATCGATTGGAGGAGATGGTGCTTAGATCGCGACCCCAGAAGTCATGGTGAAATAATTCCCAAAAAGGAGTGCCATTGGCCGCCGCGTCATCGTTTGCTTCGATAGCGAAATGGTCATCAAAGGTCAGATCACCGTTGACGCCATTACGAAAGAGAAGCAGCGCTACGAACACAGCGCTCATTAATATCTGCAGATCCAGCGGCTGCACCAGCTTCCAGTTGGCGTCAGTAACTTTTTGCATCTGAACGGGGAAGGCCGGCCGTTGCGGTCTTCTCGTCGTGATGGGTCTCATACACGCGGTATTGGTGTACGACATGCATGCGTCGGGCAATGGGCCTGAAATGGTCAATGAAGACAACGGAAGAGAAAATTGGAGTATACTCCGCTCCCTATGTACACATCGCAGTAAGTACGCAGGTTATACATGCGCACTCAATAGCACTCTTCAATTTTATTTGCCTCCCAACACCACACCCGCACTCACAGAGTCCTGGGAATGGGCACCTCAGGCTTCGCGTTACGGCATTCTTCTATAACTGATAGTATACACGCACCCTAGTCACACACTCATCATCCCCTCACACACCAAGCAATCCCTCCTTCTGATCGCTGTAGGACTGACGAAGAAACTCAAAGCGTTCCTTCTGGCCCGCCAGCAGGTCAGCCACCCATTCGGCAAAGGCGGACACGCGGTCCTGTAGCGCACCTAGTGTGTGGGCTGCGCACTCTTCCTCCTGTGCGGCTGGACTGCAGCACTGCTCCGCCAAATCCTCCGCACGATCGGCTATGGCGTTCTGTGTACGGAGGAGATCAGAGATAGCCTGCCTCCCTAGCTGCTCCTTTAGCACCCACTGCGCACAGGTCTCGCGCACCATCGCTGCCTCCTCCCGTTGCTGCTGCATAGTCGTGTCCCGCTCCTTCTTCTCCTGCAGCCGGCGCTCCAGCCCGTCTACGGTTTGCCGTGCCTCATGCAGCTTCTTCTCCATCTCCAACAGCTGTGAGGCCCCCACAGAGGCAGATTTGGCCGCGTGTTGGGCCGCCAGAAGCGATCGCTGCAGCATTGCAATCTGATCCTCGCGGTCAGCGAGCAGGCACTGGGTGCGCTCCAGCGCAACGGAAGCCTCGTGTTGGTCCAGTTCGACTTCTGCCAAACGTTCCTCGCTCTTGCGTCGTAAAAGACGCTCTTCCGCCAGGCACTGCTCCAGCTGCTGCTGCCGCACGGCCACCTCGGTGACTCGACTGTTTTCCACACTCACATCCCCTCCCGACTCAAGGGCAGGTGCCCCTCGTGCATCCTGGCCCTCTCGCAACAGCTTTTCCTCCCATAGCTCGATAACGCTGTCTGTCACATCGTCCAGGCCAGTGAATGAAGTGGGTGGCTTCATTACAGCATTCAGCTTATCTAGTGCGTAGGCCGTGGACTGCTTTAGACGGCGGTGCTCACGGCACTCTGCCACCAGCGCTTGCAGAGTCAATGTCCAGTTGTTAGGAGAGCGATGCTCCTGCGTAGTCCATTCGTGGAGGAGCCTACGGCACTCGTTGAGAGAGTTCAGCTCCTTAACTAAATGCAGAACATCGCCCAGCTCAACTTCTTCTTGCAGGTTGTCCAGTGCAGCGTCCACCTCGGCTGTCAGAGGAGGCGCCGTATTCTGCGACTGCGCACATAAAAAGCGGACAACTAGTTCCAGATTCTGCCGTTTCTGGTGCTCTCCGCGTTGTCTCCTAACCTCATCCCTTGAGCAGTACTGCACGTCATTGGTATCCGTTAACGTCTCCTGCACCGAAAAAGTACTCACCTCACCTGACGCCGTGCACAGACCCCAGAGCACCGTCTCCCTCGTAACCGGCCCAGGGCACAGAGATGTAATGCCTTCCTCAGGAAGTACAAAGGTACCAGTCAGCCCCATCGTGTCAGCATCGTAGACATTCACCTTACTCCCTGCGAAGCTCCATACACTCTGCCCCATAGACATGGAGAACAGCGCCATAACAGGGGAAGAGTGAGCCTCAATTACAACAGGCTCCTCTTTGGCTACCTTTGCATCCGCTGCATGGAGCACACTAAACGGCATAACCACTATGAAACCCCGGTCGGTTCCCAGCCATAGTCGTCGTCTCAACAGAAGAAAGGACCCACAAGGGGTTCCACAGTCCTCCTTCCGCACACTAAGAGAGCCGAACTGTGCAGTCACATCCAGCTCCTCTTGCATACTCCAGACATCAACGTAGCCATGGTCCGAAACGGAAACAATATACCATCCAATGGGATCGAAAAGCAGGCAGCTGCACAGTCCACTGATGCGAAACAGGCCCGTCGCAGTTAGCCTGACGCCATTGCCACCGGAAAGACCCTCAGTCGCACGATCCGAAGACGCCTCATCGTCAAATAACTGCAAAAGTACCACTTCACTGTAAACACCATCCAGGCAGCCGAGTAAGAGACGGCCACGATCATTGTCCTCGATCATCTCGTGCTCCATCACCGTCGCACATGTTACCTTCATGCCCAACCCGCACTGATGCAATATTGAGCGCGGTGCCTCTCTGGAGACCACCACCAGCCAGCCGGCCGTGGTGACGATGCACGCGAGTGAAGCCTCATGCCCACCAACAAAGAGAACGGAAAAAATGGGATCGTCCTCACGGCTGGTAAACACCAGCTCACCGGGAGTTACGGAGAAGCCCGACGGTGGACTGGGTGGCGGGCAGGAGCTCGGTAGAGATGCCGAAGGTGCTGCACTGAGAAGATACACCTCACGCCTCTCTGACGCCAGCACCCACAAACCGCCATACGGATCAGTGTAGGCGCCTGAGACACGCAGCAGTTGCCCGTCATGACCGACAATGGAGGGTAGCGAACTCTGTCGCAGGCGTGGAGGGGCACGAAGCATAGCGCGTGCTCCCCGTCCCCTCCTCCCCTCCCTCCGGGCCAACGCCAACAGGCCTCTTATGGATCACAGGGCTGGTGCCGCCTGCCTTACTGTGTTCCGGCACTGCCCTGTACCCCCACAGATTCGCCCCTGCAATAGAGCGGCAAGAGAGGCTGCGCGAAGAAAGGGAAGTAAAAGAAATGCAGTGCATACCCCAATGCCAGAAAGCCCTCATCAGTCGCATCCTAAGCACTGCTAGAGGGAGACTCACTGCCATGTTCCCAAGCACAAGTACGCCACTTCTAGTTGTCAAGCTCGTGCGCTTCCCAGCGAAACCATCAGTTGCATCAACGTCTTGCTACCCCAGGTGAGACGAACCCTCTCATCAGGAGCTTCGCTGATAGGACAGAAATGCACAGCAAGAGGCAACCTAAACGGCTTATAATCTGCCAATCAGCAGTTCCTGTAATTTACATGCTAGAGCGTTGTGCACGGCATGCGCACACCACCACAGCAGCACACATGTCTACCGGCAGTGATATGAAAGTCATCCGGTGCCGCTCGCTAGTAATGTGGCAGCGCTGCCGGATGGGGCAGTGGGGTGTGCACGATGCACGTAGTGCGATCCCCCCTTTTCAGGCGTCGGTTGTACATCAAGTAGAGAAACTCATCCCAGTTCACTGTCATACTATGGTCAAGGCCGAGCCGGTCAAACAAGTACTGCACATCCGTTTCCTTGGGCGGATCACCGTACAGCCGCGCAAATATGGAAGAAAACTCGCTTACCTCAACGACCCCGTCTGCTACGTCAGCTGCGGACACCACATCAAACTCGGCGAAGACGCCGCGCAACGCCTGCACCAGAGTCTCGTCGTATTTACCTCCATCCAGAAGAACAAGTATCAGGAAAGCCTCCCAATTGACGCGCTCGCCGGGCGCTCTGGCCTTCAGTTGCTCAAAAAACGCATCGGAATAGTCAGCAAGCTCGTGCTGACGACCCAGCACCTGCAGGTGCTCCTGAAACCCTCCCACCAAACAGGAGGTATCCACCGTGCCACCATCCTGCTTTTCCAAGAAGTACCGCTTCATTGCCCGTACGTGGATCGCGTTGGGATGGTTGCTTGGGTTGGGAACCCTACCTGCTGCGGCGTACATTGCTACGGCATTTCTTCGCGTCTGGCGAAAGAGTGTCTCGGCCAGCTCGGTGTTTATCCCCGTCTGGCGTACGCCCACATATGTGATGCGCTGGTTTCGCTGGACGAGCTCCGCGAGGCACATGGCCCCCGTCCACGAGATGTGCTCGTTCCGGTTCAGCTCAATGTATTGGAGAGCAGGATGGAATAGCGCCATTTGCGACAAGTACCAAACGGTGTTGTTTGTGATGAAGTTATTCGTAAGGTCGATGCGCTTCAGCTGGGGCAACCGCTTGGACAACTCAAGAATCTGGCACGCACCCTTCTCACCCACATACGTGCCAGACAGATCAATGGTTGTCACATCGCTCCATGCCCCAACCGTCGAGGGAAAAAGCTTAGCAACAGCTAGGATGGGCTTGCAGTGTGCCCGCTCGCACAAGACAATGTACGTGTCCCTAGGCGAGAAACAGTGAAACTCGCCTTGAAGTTTCTGGACATTATACGGTTTAGCGGCCGCCAAACCCACATCGCTTTCCATTTCCCCCCTCCACCCTGCCGCCCACCTTGACTAGGCTGGTGAATGAGCGCGGTCCGCAAGGAAGCCGTAGCAAACGCACTATATCTTCCTGCGCGGCACCAATCAGACTACCCACATACTAACAAGAAAAGAAAGAAAATTGAAACACCGGTAACGAAAGAGCATCATCACTCGGCACGTTACAAGCAAGTGAAAGCAAGTGAAAGCTTTAGCCAGACGCATAAAGGGCAGTAGCGAAAACCCTAAAAACGGTACTGTGACACCACCACATCTCGGTAGTTAGGCCCTGCAGACGTATAGCACCTTTAAAGCAGTAAACCATGTAACATACGCGTACATACCGAGAGAGGGAGAGCACCAGTGCCCCCGCAGCCTGACACCCTAATGGGTTCCAAAAGGGCGTATTCTGCAGTAAGAGGGGAAAAGGGTGAATCAGAAAAATAGTGCGGTGGCAATCCTCTTCGTGGGACGAACACAACAAGCAGGCAATAATGGATAAACAGAGAAGGATATTCTTTGTGGTACGGAACGGAAACAGCAACGAAAAAGAAGGGATGAGGTGACACTCCATCCTGCCCTCCTGTAGGCAACCCTTCACCAACTAGCGCAACCGGAAGGACCACCGGCGACACCAGTCACTAGTGGGTCCTTCCTGGGCGGCGGACTCCAGGCTGCTTCGCACTCGCTCCGAGCGACAATAGGGGTGTGGTCCCATGTATTGATAGTATCATCGTGGTCACTGGCGTGCGGAGCGCATGATTGCTGTTGGGCACGTTGCTTGGGGGCCAAGAGTACTGCAGGCATGACACTCGGCTCCTTTGATATGTCTGCTCTGTTGGGGGGTAGCAGCAAGTGTCGCAGCTTGCCGCGCTTTAATTGGTTCATCATATACTGGCGCCGTGTACGGGTCGTTACCCAACAGAATAGAGTGTGCCCTAACCGGCCACGCACGATGAAGCCATACTTCGCAAGCGGTGGTGCACCCTCAGGGGGAGACTGCGGTGTGCACGCAACATCTTCCAGCTCAGACAGACTCCATGCACGCGGCGTATTGCCCTGGCTGGTGAACTGATAGAACAGTGCACCACTTAAAAAGGACCAGAGAGCGCGATGGCATGCCCTCTCACCCGCCGAAGAGCACCAGACAGGAAGAAAGGTAAGTGCGGCGGCGGGTGTGCAAACGCCGCTCTCCAAGGAGTCCTCCCCAGCAGTTTCTGGACTTGTGTTGGGCAAGGGCATGCCATGTGGCGACGAGGTTGTACGGTGACCCTTAGCCCACTGTCGGTAGCAATGGACGAGCCCTAAAGCACTTTGTAAGCTCTCCATAGACAGAAGCACCACCATCTGACTGGGTGCACCAGCAATTTCCAGCCGTACGCCGTGACGTGCGCGCGGGCACGGAGCAACTTCTCTTCCTAAACACTGCAGTTGGCAGGATTGAACATACGCAAATGGAATCTCAATATCAACATGCCCGCTGTCTCCATGGTAAAGAGAAAGGCCACCGTTATCCCTGCACAGCACCGCCCATCGTCGTGACCAGCGCGGAAGAAGGGCAGGTGACAAGCTCCAGTAGACCCAGAAGCCACAGTGCAGGGCAAAATGGCTATTCCTTCGTTCCTCAAGCAAGTGGTCATCGCAACTGGCAAGAAAGCAAGCTATACGCTTAGCAATGTTTTCCCACCTGTGACCAGCGAGGGGGAGTTGCTCTAGGCATTGGTAAAACTCTGCCTCCCTTACCAGTGGCCACGTAGGAACTGCCCCATCAGCAGCTACTCCCTTAGCAATACCAAGTAAAAAATTACATGTCCGACCGTCAATGGCCATTGCGCCATCCTCTTCAAGGTGGGCGGTTCCTAGGGCGGCAAAGAAAGTATGAGCAAGCTCCTTCCTCGCTTCACCCTTGCAGGAAGTCGCCCTTGCCTGTCCTCGGTCAGCTGGTGAGAGAGGGGGCCACAGCACAGCCTGTGCCGTCGAGGATCGTTCAGGCCACTGCTGAGGAGAGGGCCCGTGACACTCTGGGGGGGGCAGTGGTGAGGTAGGTAAGGGGGAAAGCATCCTTGCAGGCACTGCTCCGGGTAGGCATGAGGTAGCTTGACAGGATGGCATATTCTCATGTGAGTCTACAAGAACGGTAGAAACATAACGGCTGTGCTGAACAGGTGACGGAGGAGGACGTCCGACAACGCCTCCGGGGTCCGTGCTCACACCACGGGCAGGTTCCACAGTGTCCTCAGGGATTTCTTCCCGCTTTCCTTCAGTGGATGCTGCCGATGACAGGAACTGCAACTCCAAGCCGTTATCCGGAATAGTTGTCGATACCTGCTCCTCATGCTTTCGCAGGCACATACTTTCTCGCTCCGCAGAGTTCTGCAGCGACCCACAAAACTGAACCGACATCCTCTTGGCGGCCTCCGGTCTACTACTCACCGACGCTTCAATGGTTTCAGCTATGGTACCGGGCCCCGCGGATAGCGCGACATCGGCCTCCCGATTGGGTACAGTATACTTTTCCCTGTCAGCGGAAAGAGAGGGCGATCGGTCTACCGCTATCAAGCTGTCGACCCTCTGTGGCATTGGAGGGGCACCACAAGCCGCCGTGGCGTATTCTGCGGCAGCATCCCGACCACCCGGGAATGATGGGGCTGTGTTCTCAGAAAAGACACTACCGGGTACGGGTGTGCTTTCTGCAAGGGGGGAAACGGATACTGGGAGAGGCAGAGATTCTGTCGCAGTGGCATCCTCGGCCACTAGAGCGTCGGATGGATAGCACACCACTTTTGTAGATGATGGTGGGGCAGTGTCTGTCTCCACTGGCATCGCTGGAACAGTGAGCGAATCCCTTAGCACTGTAGGCATGGCACTCCGCTCAAAATCCACCAATCCCGTCACCGATGATTCCACCACCGTGTCCTGTTGCAGTGATGTTGGCACAGATTCCCCAGTCGATGGAGTGGCGTCTTGCACCCCAAGCAGCCGTGGTGACGAAGTGACGGGTGGGCAGGTATGGGCATATTTTTCTCTCAAAAGTGTGAAGAACTGCTCTTCGCAGCCTCGATACTTGTTGAGATGGTGGTCCACTTTGAGGAGCTTCTCTGGGGCATGAGCTTGGTACAGTGCAACGAGCTGCTCCCGGTACCCATTCTGAGAGTCCGTGCCAACAGGGCTGAGTGACGTGGAGTTCAACATCTCCGCAGAGGCGTACTTCTCTCGAATGGCGTGGACGAGCGCGGCCTCCCTTCCCCTGTACTTTTTCATCTGGGCATCCACCCTGCCAATCTTCCAGGGTGCGTACTGGCTGTACAGCTCCATTATCAGAGCGCGGTAATCCACCCTTGCTGACGCCGTGTCCCCAGTGCTGTCGGCAGGAGGTGTGGGGCAACAAGAGGAGGAAGGGGTGACCGTCGGCTCACTGGACGATGGATCCGGCACATACTTGTGCACCGCCGCCGCAAGCAAATCTTCCTCACGACCCGCATACTTTTGCAGCAAATGGTCAACGGAGCTCACCTTGGCTGGCGCGTAAGTCTCGTACACGGCAAGTAGACGTTGGCGCACTGACGCTACGTGGGCCCCGTGAGTCACCCCCATATTCGGCCCTCCCCCGCTGACTGGGAGGGAGGTTGAAATAAGAGGTGTCGCAGGCGTGGATATTCGTCCCTGCACAAATTTTTGTCTGGCAGCATTCAGCAGCGCCTCCTCTCTCCCGGCATACTTGATAAGTAAAGCATCCACATGATGCACCTTGTCAGGTGCGTACTTCTGGTAAATATCCAGCAGCTGATCCCGATAAGGGCCCCTTACCGGCGCGGCTGACGTAGAGGAGGAAGACATGTGCGCACGGAAAACGCCCTCCAAGAGTCCTACTAATAAAATGCGTCTGGGAATAAGTGAATGGGACGGTAAAGAAGAAAACAAAATGGATTCAGCTGACCGTACACCCTGGTGTAAGAGCAGTGAATGAGTGGTAACGCATGCCTACTTCACCCCGTTGCGTCGTTCAGCAAGACAATGGACACCAAGAGAAGGATGACGAAGTTCACCGTAACAATCCTGCCAGTGTCTGTATGTCATCGTAGCAGGGCACCGCCTCCGCCCACCCCACCACGTAACGGATACGACGCTTAAAGCTTTTTTTCGCTCACTTGATACGTTCCTTTGCGCATGATGCGATCGATCAATACCTTCGGATCCTCATGTCGGTCCGCCTTGCTAAACAAGCGCCACTCCACCGCTGCATCTGCAAAGGAAACATTGCAAAAGGTGCTAATGAACAACCCCGAGAATATGCAGTAGCGGTTAGGGGCACGCTTGCGGGGCTGCTTTGGAGGGGCACCTGGAGCGCTCTTCTTGGCACTAGTACGGCGTTCCTGCGCTTGCTCCACCATCCACCGGTGAGCAAGGGCGCTCCTGTAGCCCTCCGGCACGTGGAAGGTGCATGCGCAGTAGGAGTGGCCTTCAGCAACCAAGAAACTGCCTCGGGCATCAACTGCACAGATTTCCACAACATTAAGCGGGCTGAAGGGTTGTTCTGGCGATGAGGAGGCACTCGTCCCCTCGGCGTCCTGGCAGCGAACGAGCACCGCGTGATGGCCGTAACGAATCTTAGCGGGGTAGGTGCCGGTGCGAGAAGTGTGCTCGATGCCATTGATAAGGAAGTTCATTACGATGCTACCAGCGAGAAACTTACGCACCGGCGCCCGTGATGTCCCGTGAGTGCTTTCGTGGCGCACTCCCTTGGAACTTATACCACACGCGTTTCGCCACTATCACCCCCAGCTTACAGCAACAAAGACAAGAGGGACACAGCGCATGATGGACGCATCCCAAAAGTCGTTGTACCTCCGTGCGATAGATCGCTATACCCCAGCCTCACACAACCTCACACGCACGTGCAAACAGACAAAGAGAGCCATGTGATGTTACATCGGGAGGTGTGCTTCCTCAGCATTCACATTTGTTCTTGGAGGTTAACCGAGGTTAGAATGCGCCCCTTCAACGTTGGCGCAGTGCAGACAAAACACCTTCATCCACAGGAAGGTTTGCCCTCACGAAGTACGCCACAAGGTACGCCTTTTCCGTAGCGGAGCAGCCCCCTTGCAAGATCACTTCCATTGCCTTCTCACCCACCGCACGCGCAAGAGATGTCTGTACCTGGAGCTCCACGCACACATCCAATGAGAGAAGCGAAGCAATCTCGTTTACTTCGGCCAGTGACGTACACCGATGGAGCATATCGTTCTGCGTCACATTTATTAGCTTGCTGAGAATGGCGGTGCTTGTGGGCCGCTTCGCCACGTGCAGGAGGCAAGCAAACTCTAGCAAATAAGGCAACGCCATCACAGGTAGCTGCACGGTCTCCACAAAGGAAGCAGACTCACCCAACCGGCAGGTCATGAGAAACAAGAAACCACGCTCCATTGCATTAGTATCGCCCTTGCGCTGCTCCAGGCACGCCAGGAGGGCTCCCGTTTGGTCGGCGGTTAACACCCGTCTTCCTTCTGACATGAGTAAGCGAATGTACAACTCGAGAACAGCATCCGGAAGATATCCAGTGGCTTTGCCGGAGTCTGAGGAAGCCGTGTGATTCAAGCCGGTGTTGTTGTAAAGAAATGTGGTAATCTCCCGCAAGAGCAAGGCCTTACCGAACCCCTGCTCTAACTGCTCAACCAAGAAAGGCGTTAGTGTAGAGCACATCGCTGCCAGCGGCTCCGGGGCCTTTTCAACCACACACAGGAGCTCCATGACAGGGGGAAAAAACGGGAGCGGTGTACCCTGGATGCAGGCGATAGTGGCGCTCAGGAGAGTGTGCGCCGCACTGGGCGGGAGGCATAGTGCGGCGAGAGGAGCAGTGCACTTACAGGCGCTCATAAGGAGACGTACACACTGGAGCACGCCCACCCGGTTGAGCGAGCCGCGTAGCCACAAGCTTGGATAAAGGGATAGAACACGCTGAGCACTGGCCACAGTTGCTTCGCACTGCGTCGTGTTGATACTCATAGGCAACCAGCCCTTCTTCATGATGTGGGTCAGTAGGTCGGACGCGATAGCCATTGCCCATGCATTAGTTCCGTCAAGCAATCCATGCTGCTGGCTCCCGCGAAACGCGCATTCACCCAACAAGTCCAGTACCCTTTGCAAGAGCTCTTCCCGCTTCTCCCCGGGCCACGCATGGAATTGGCTCTTGGGAGTCGCCTCTGACGATTGTCCGACGTAGCCGGTCAGTTCAGTCGATTCAAGTGCCCTGGCGGAAAAGCCGGATAGCGCCAGAAGACAATCATGCGGCTTCGAGAGAGTGGAAGGCACCGATTGGATCAGCACACCCACCACTCGGTCTACCACAGGACCCGCTACATCCCCCAGCTCTGTCCAGTTGCACTGCTCCAGTATGTCCAACAGCTGCACGCTGTGATCTACACTCAATCGTCGACGAGAGAGCTGTCCCAGCAGAAACTGCAGCATATCGGACACCTCACAAGCCATAGGGTCATCCTCAACACTACGCAGTCCTCCATTTGTCTCCCCGTCTGCATCAGAGATGCCGGCTGCGGCCACGCGAGGCAGCAGGGATATCAGCATTTCGTCAGAGAGGCTTGGCATGTTAGATAACAGACGCAGTTTGAGCCCCGCAAGTGAGGCAGCTGCCGCATTCCCTTCTGTAAGAAGGGCAGGAAGTAGCTCAGGGTCCCCTTCGTTTCGGTGAAAGGGAAGTTCCTGCTGGGGTTTGCGTAGCCCATAATACAGGAGCTCATTCAGTAAATGCTGCTGTGCATCGCATACGCATGCTGGCGTCATGAGCACGGCATGTGTAACGGTGGCACGGCTGATGTGGTTCATCTTCGCCAGTAGTAGTCGGCACCGTACGCACGTAGCAGTCCAAAGCTCCAGGTGTGACGACTCCAGACAGAGAGACACCAAGGACCACAGAAGGACAGCAATCTCGCGCTCCGTTACTTGCTGCAGATGCTGCCGCACACACAGGGCCATGTCCTGCACCACTGAAAGTTTAGAGACCCTCGGGCCGACGCGGGCCATCGCGTGCAGCCCGATGACCAGCTGTCGTGGCTTCCAGAGAGCTAGTGAGACTGAAATAACGTGTCGGTCCACCTGTAACGCAAGTGCGTACATTTCCACATCGCGAAGAAATGAATGACTGGACTTCAACACACGGAACATGAGCATCAGTACATCCAGCGGCAATTCGTGTGAGGTGGGAAGCGCAGCCATGTTAAGAGAAAGCTGCTCAGCACAAGCGGCTGCAGAGTGTGCCAGTGTTTGGCCATCTATACCCCCACTGTCGCGTTGAACAATAGAGCCGAGGGCGCTAGCAAACGTACTCAGATGCTGGAGAGCACATGGGAGCGCCAAGTGGCCGGTGTGAGCGCTACACGTGCCGGCATACAGCTGGGCAGCGCGACTAGCCAAGCCAGCAAGGACGGAGGGCATATACCAGTGTAGTAGTGCAGTTGATCAAGAGATCGCTGCTACGCGTGGCACGATACTTCCGCGTCCGTCAGACAAATAGTAGGGGGGGGGGGGCGAATATTCTCTCGTGCAATATCGGAGTGCCTTTATTGGCCTTCCGTTTTGTAATGCAGTTCCACAAACCGCAGCAGTAGAGAAGCAAACGGTAAGCTATTCACCAAAGTGCGCAGGAGGCTGTGCACCTAGCGCATTGGGGGCTCGTGTGTGTGCTACTATTTAACGTGGCTCCATTATCTTGTTGAGGCACCACATGGAAAGCTTAACAAATAGGTATATACATAAGTAACAAACAACCCACCTCACACTCACACACACTTCCTGAAAAGAGCACCACGTACCCTCTTCGAGCACTGTCCTATCTCACGTTGAACGACTCGTACCGCGAGAGCGGGCTATTGCTACGGACCTGGACACTCAAAGAGTGTGAGAAGTGCTCCTCTTTTAATCGCTCTTCTCGGCCAGTTAATGCACCCTTCGGCGTGCATCGAGTCCCCCAATATTCGTCCGGAATGCAACTCCGAAGTCGCCGCTGTAAATCGAACGGCAAGCGCACAAACAGATCAGTGAGGGAGCCTCCAGGTGTTGTGGACAGCCAACGCGCCGTATTTTCCATTAGCGATAAGGAGTGACTGAGCCCCAGTGGGTACCGGTAGAGGTCATTACCGTACTGTGGCTCGGCCTGTGGCATGCCGGGTCCTTCACCACCCATAATGTAAAATGACTGACGTGCAGTGGTGTACGCATGACCGCTCCGCGCACAGGGCCGGCCAGAGTCAAAATGACCGCCATGTGCAGTGTCACGCACGATCGGGATTTCTTCCCACTGCAGCGGCATTGACGTGGTCGTGTCAATGGTCCAGAAATCTTCGAAATAGTAGGTAGACCCTTCGAAATCCCCTCCATATATAAACACATGCCCTTCGCGAACTGCTATCGCGCAGCAGTAACGCGGCGGGGGGCTTGATTCAAACTGTGTGCAGATCCGCCACCATTTGTTCGAGGGGAAGTGGTACCGATAGAGGTCATTCTTGAAGGAAATATTACTGTGTAACGGCGTGTATCCGTTCGCGCAGTAACCCCCAAAAAGGTAGAGATTGTCACCCTCCACTACGGCGCTGTGGCCGATCAGGGGTAGGGGAGGTTTGTCCATGAACGCTGCTCCGTCCGTCAGTACCTCGTGCCAGGAATAGTCAGCCAGATCAAGGTACCAAGAGGTGGTCCGTGTGTGGCACGGCTCGCCCATGATCACGTACATACGATCGTTGTATACATGAGCGGTGTGCAGACGCCTCTCGCCAGGCCCTTCTGGCTCTGAGGGTGCACAGTGCACATGCGTCCACGTCCACGTCACCAGGTCCAGCTCCAAGACATCAGAAAACAGCACTTGATCATCCAGCGTCTGGCCCCCGTAGACGATCATCTTGTCTTTGTACACCACCGCGGAATGACTAACGCGGGGTGAAACAATCTCCCTGTTGCCTGTCCCAACCTGCGTCCAGACCCCCGTGTCGAGGTCGTACACATGGACGGCGTTGGAAGACTCCCAGCACGACCCCCCGCCAAAAAGAATCAGGTACCGGTCCTTGTAGTTCACTAGCGAATGGCAGCATGCCGGCGGGGGGAAAGAGCCCTGGCATACCACTCGATTCCACAAGTACCATCTTTGTGACTTGTCATACACACGCGGCATGGGGCCGCTGAGGGAGGGAGAGCGCTTGTAAGCTTGGGGGAAGGGGGGGGGATCTGAAGGGCAAGAATTAGGATACACACCCCGACTCGCTACAACGGACGTCTGCCAGAGTAAGTAAAAAAGGGGGAGAGAACAACAAAAATCTGCGGGGCCTTGCGGTGTCGACAAGGAAGACAAGCACGCTTGCTACACAGGGATCCTGAGGTGGTCGATACAGCGCAAGGTGTGGGGTTGGTCTCCTGTGGTGTTTTGTGAGGGTGGGTGAGAGATGGTACACTTTACAGTGCCCCTTCACACTGCAAAGATAATAACAACTGGAGGATGAAATGAATAGCACCCACACGAGGAAATGCTGGGGAGACGAAGAGGGGAGAAGAGGACAAAAAAGGCGTTCTTACGTGTGTGCCGGGGGTCGATAAGGTCTGCACACTGATTGGATGCAGACCAGGCAGTCAGATCACATGGTACCGACGCATAGGCCTTTTCTTTGTGGGAGGGTTGAGAGGAAGGAATGCCACCCTAAAATCCTCGACTTAGCATGGCTGTTAACACCAACACCGCGTCACCGCACCGGAGGAAGTCAGAGGCCACCCTCGCCCTTTAAAATGCCCAGCCGCTCGTGGTCATCCGTAGCACGAAGCAACTTCACAAACCACACAGGCACCTCACCTGGCGGTCCAGGCCACTCTTTAACACAGCGGCTCAGAACCGCCAGTTCCTCAAGCACTGCAGTTAGGATCTCTGGTTTGACCTCATCCCCGTCGTCATCCAGATCTGTCAGGGGGCGCGCCGCCGATGATCTGACGGCAAAGGATGACAAGCAATCGTGGTATCGCTCTTTTAACCTGAAAAAAAGCCCTTGTAATTCGATAGCAGCGCAGTGGCCCCCCGCAAGCAACAACCTGCCACAGCGAGCAAGAATATGCAATCGTGCAACACCACCCGTGATGGTCATGAAGAGCGCGGCAGGCAGGGCGAGCCAGGATGCAAGCTGTAACAAACTGGCCGCCGCTGTTGGATGGGCCGCAAGGTTTTGAGAGACATCAGCATCAAGCAAGAGAGTCAGCTCGCTCAGGGCAATGCTCTGGCTATCAGCAAGTGAGAATCGCTGCATCAGCGCGTTGCTCTGCAGTACTGCACGATGAGGCAAAGGAATAGGCTTTGTCAACTGCAGATAAAGCGTGGCACATAAAGGGTGATGCTGGAACCATCCTGTGATCATGTCCGCGTATGCGACGACGCCCCACTGTCCTGAGTCACATTTCTCCGCCGCGCTCTGGCTGAGACGATTACCTACGCGCGCAACGAGTGCCGCATCGTCCTCCGTTTCCCCTGGTCCGAACAGCTCTGGCGCAAAAGAGAGTAGATGCTGCAGTGTACCCATATAGGCCATTGGACTGCAGGACAGCAGCTCGAGTTGCGTGCGACAGTCCAGCTCCGTTATAGACTGAACATACTCCCGAGGGATGGAAGACCAACCTCGCTCGATGAGACGGCTCAGATGGGTAGCGAGAGACCACCGGTCTGCATGAGAGCCACGGATGCTAATGCATGACCACAAGTCAGCGACAACACTAGGAAGCATCCCCCTTACTGTTTCTGATGTCTCCGGTCTTGTTAAGCAAGGCTCCAACACGTCCCAGACGCCCCCCATACTATAGCTGGCGGCGGATAAATCGTGTTGGTGCACAGCAGCGCTCAGCCACTGCATGCAATGCTTGAGCGCTGTGCTCATCTCATGCAGAGTCCATCTCGGGGCGCTTGTTCCGATGCTTGCAGCATATCGTGCAGTGACAACAGGTATCAGAGCTGCCTGGCCAGGCATCATACTCACATACGCCAAGCGCTCCAAAGCAGTGCTGCTCTGCCACAAGACTGCCACGAGTGGCACCTGTGGCAGCGGCAAGACCGCTACTTCAGGTGGAAGGCACCGAAGCAGCCGGCACACGCGTTCGTATGCTGCAAAAAGGGCAAGTGGCAATTCATCAAAACTGACTTGGAAATCATCCTCAGCATCCGGGTGCAGAAGAGCGTATGCAGCAATACTGCGAAAAGAATCTTCGTCCAGGCCAGTGGTGAGCTGAGCCAGCAGCGCGGACTGGCACGCTACCAGAAAGTCATGTAGCGAGTCCGTGGCGGCGGTCTTCTTTTCATTGTCCTCCAACAGACGATCCACCAGAGACTGATAATCATCGGGATCATCGGTGGGCTCCGTTGCAGGAATCGGTGAGGGCTGCAAAACTTGCGTCAACACACTAATCGCCTCGCAAACGAGCAACCCAACCTCGTCCGGGAAGTCTGGCGAGCGAAGAATGTGCACGAGCTGCTCCGCGCCAGAAGAAAACTGCATGAAGAGCGCACTCCCCGCTCCCAAGACAAGCACGACTTCCTCCGTGGCGGATTCGAACGCCGCAGAGATGATCCGGCACGCGGCACACCAACCCACCTTCGCTACGTCATCGAGAGCCAACGTCAAGGCGGAGCCAAGTAGGGCCTCCGCCGCCTCGTCCACAGTAGTCAGACAACGGAGCACAGCACATACGGCATCCAGAATGACTGGTGGGCAATGCTCCTCACCTAGCTCCTGTAGTTGCGACAAACACCACTGCCAGACGCAACTCAACGGCAACTTCTCCCAGAGCTGAAGGGATACCTCCTGTGGGCTATCTACTATTCCCTCCATAAGAAATGACACCCCGTGAAGAAGGGCAGTCGCTTGTAGGAGTAGCTCCTCGGGAGCATGAAGAGGGCACAAAATCATGTGCAACTGTCTCTGCAACACTCGGCGCTGGGTTGCCCGGCGTATAGGCCCAATGGGCACCCGCCTATCGGTGAGGACATCGGTCACCGCGATAAAAAGTTTCAAAAATGAGCAGCCCTGCTGTTCGGAGAAGTCCTCCCCAGGCAAAAGTCCTATCACCTCCCGCATGTCATCGAACACATTCTCTCCTGTCATAAGTAGAACGGACGCCACACACAGCAGGAGCTGGTGCTCAGCAGCTCGCGGTAGCCCCACCGCCAGAGCTTGCCAGTACAAGTGTAGCAGCTCACGCATTCCACAGGGCCGACGATCCAGTGGTTGGGCCAGTGACTCGGGAAGCACCTTGAGACAGTAGATGCGATTCAGAATAGATACGAGCACCAGGACGGAAGGTTCATTGTGAGTAGAACCCTCCGAAAGTGCGCTCTGCAACATTATGGGTGCAACGGCAGAAGCAGCGTTGGGGCACGTACTGCAACCTGCTCCATCGTAGAGGGAGTTGTGCAGCATGTGGTACAAGGTAGTGTTGGCGGTGATGTCTCCTGTTTGGACAAAGCGGTATGCACATTCCCACGCGGTAGGCAGGAGCGCTGTGGTATTCATGTTTCCCTACTCATTGAACGGCCGCGGTGGTGTAAAGGTAAAAAAAGGCGCAGTAAGAATATATCGCATAAGCACGAAAGTCGCTTGCTTCTTACATGTACCATTCCACTGATGCATGCACAGGTAATGAGGTGTATGACTTCCATCAACCCGATCATGAGCACACCACAGCTGTGCGACCCATGAGAAATGGGCTTCGCTTAGACAGAATGGGCAGTTAGCCCCCCCCCTCCCCTCTCAGCACGCGTCCATTAAGTAAGCAAGACCCAAACATGCCCCCCCCCTCCCTCCCGCTAGAGCACTACAGCTGGATGCCCAAGTAAAAACTGGCGCAGTGTGACACATTGTCATTCGGCCAGTCGCCACATCTTATTTTCCTTCATCGCCCCCCGAGCGGGCACCCTGTACCACCACCTATCAGCCACATTCAGCACTTCGCCTGGTCGTCAAGCTGTCCACCTCCACAGAAGCATTCGTGCCGCTGTTCATCGCACCAAGTGTGATTCTCAGTCAGGCGCAGTCCAAAAAAAAAAAGCCTTACCACGAAGAGCGCTACATCGGATCAAACTTTCGTTTGATGGACGCCTTCCGCTTGCTATAAATGCTTTCCAGTACAGAGATGCCCACAAGTTCGTCCACGGCTTCCAGGCTTTCCCGCCGTGCGGACACGTCGTCTGAATACCCCCGATCCGGAGAGTAATTTAAACGAATATCGTCAGGGTAGTAGTAAGAGAAAACAACCGCATGCGCGACGAGGTAGCCGAGTACCGCACACGCAATTGCACAGTAATACTCCTTGACCTCGGCACCGGTTTTACCATCGCGATCACGTTGGACAGCCTCCTCCTCTGCCCTGGCCGCCTGTTCGTACTGCCCTCGCTCTGTGAGCTTACGCTTGCGATAAGCAAGCTCATCCCTGCTGGTACGATGAGTAAGCGGGTGGTCAGTCAGGGTGTTGCTATGCATGGTGTCCTCATAGAGCGAAGTGGGGGACTTGCGCATGCCAAAAATGTCATTCGTGCGACGCTGCAAATCACCTGCTGGGCCTGTGCCACCTACGGCGGCGGCTTTGCACAGCAAGGACGTCCAGCGGCGCAGCATCCTCCTGGCAGTGTGGTGCAGCCTATTATGTTTGTTTGTTCGCCACAGTGGAAGGGTAAGAAAAAGCAATCAGGATATAGGGCCACATGACCCTAGCACGCACACTCGTCATGCAGCAAGAACAGAGAGCCGCACCGTTACCGCAACTGAACCCTACATAGCCACTGACACCCAAACAAGCCCCCGTCCCCTCACGCTGTTCACCGTAATTACAACTTCGTCTCCTTCACTGTGCCCCCCCCCGCCTCCACCCTCCACTAGTGGGCACAAGGTAGCACAGCACGTTCAAAACGCCCGGCACCACGAAATCGGCGTGTGCGCAACATTTCTGCCGAAGAAAACCCGTGTCCACGGGCGTTTACACTTACTAGACTGTACGAAACACCACATTACTGGCCTTTTAGGTTCTGCAGCACAATGGAAACGACGGGGAGCAAAAAGTACATCCAGTACTTCTGCAAAAATGTTCGCTCATCCGCAGGTACCTCCTCCTCCACCATCTCACCCTCTGCGTTTCGCACTTGGCGTGTGGTCGGTTGCTTCTTGGGTTTCTTCTGGGCCTCCGGACCTTCCTGCAGCACCGCCAAATCTTCGTACTTGGTGGTGCGCGACAGCTTCACTGATGGCATCATGCTCAAGTCCACCCGTGTGCGCACCGTTGGAAACAACTTTAGTACGATGGACCGGTCGCATTCGTCACCGTTCAGCATCTTGGCGTGGAAGAAGTTAGTCTCGCTGCTGACCTGCAGGCCCACAAGTGAGGCACCTGGGCCAGGCATCACGCGCAACTTCTCCTGCAGCACCACGGTTTTGCTGTCAACCGCCTCAAAGCTACGGATAAGTGAGCACGGAGTGACCGAGACCATGACCGCATCCCCCGTAGTGTCCGCCTGAATTTGAGGTATGGCCCGATAAAAAATGAAGTCGGCACCGGCCAGAGCCGTCTTCTCGTCCGTGGTGAGTTCAGCGATGGTGGTCTCGGAGGCGCTCTTGAAACGAGCAGGTGACGAAGAGGTACTGCGCGACAGTGAAAAGGTGGACACGGTCGTCCATCCGCTGCCGCTTCCTATGCGTCGCTGCAAGTGAAAGGACTGCGTCTCCGCCGTCACAACGCTGCTCAGGAGCAGCAAACCTCCAAAGAAGTACAGAAAAGGAAATTCCCACCGAAGCATTGGCATTCACTCTCTAACAATCGCGTGGCTAACTCGAAATCTTCACCGAAAAGAGGGTACAAAAGCAAAGGGAATTGTGGCGTTGTAGCGAACCATTTGGCAAGAGCACAAATGAGAATATCCTCCGAGCGGGGTAGCGAGAGGCTCACCTTTCCTCGAGAGCACCTGCGCAGCATTACACAGCAGCACCTACTCCCCAAAGCGCCCCCAATTGCCATACACACACACACCTCTTGATGTCCGTCGTCCGAGATAAAATGGTGGTGCATTCACTCCGTCTTGAGCAATGTGCGTACCTCTGGCCCAGTCGATGTGCACAGTAGCAATGGAAACACCATCGTAGCATCTCCGTGCACGCGAACCACCTCGCACTCCTCAGATAAGAGCCCGCAAGCTCGATCATCGGGAATACTACATGCGCTTGTACACCCATCGGTCTCGATGCCTGTTGTCACCACTACTACTCGCTGCATTGGTACATTCCGCAACAGATGGTGCTTGGGTAGCCCACCGCCAAGGATGATGCAGCTGTTACAAGCCCCAGCCAAGCCCCTCAACTTTAGTGTGTCTTTGACAGGGTCCACCACCAAGCCTTTCTTGGAAAAGTTGTAGAAGAAGATCATATCGCCCATCGAGCCGTCAGTCAACGCAGGGCAGAACATTGGGATAGCGTTCTTGTAGCACCAATACACCAAACTTTCCTGACAGCGGTCCGGTTGCTCCCTTTCCAGAGCAGCTCCCATCGCATGAATAAAATCAGAAGGCGACGTCATGCCTTCCCACCGCAGCGACCGCTGCCGCTGGTGCAAATCCACCAGCACCGGCTTAAAAAAATCTTCAAAAAAGCAGTAATTATCGTTGGGGACAAGTAAGTTGCCAGTACGATTGATGCCCCTCACGCGAAGGGACTTGCCATCCATATTAAACATTCCGACACGGGTGCTACCGAGGCACTTGATAGCATCCTCCTCAATGCCCCCCGCGGTGGCGACAAAGCAATCCACCAGCTTCTCCTTCGCCAGATAGGCAAATACATCCCGTAAGCCACTGGACACCAAATTAGAAGTGTACGCAAGAAACACGCGGTCACCGCAGGCGCGTTGGTGCAAAATGCGCTGCACTAGTGCTCTGGCACGGCCGACCTGCGTTGCTTGAAGACCAAATGTGGAAAAGCTATCGAGAATAGCCCTCATGGCATCTTCTTGCGACAGTTGCGCCGCAACGCGTAAGTCCACGGAAGAAATCATCCTCACCTTTGCCCTGCTTCAGACGGGCCAGTCCCTCTTTAAAGAGGGT
Source organism: Blechomonas ayalai (assembly GCA_020509355.1). NCBI lineage: Eukaryota > Euglenozoa > Kinetoplastea > Trypanosomatida > Trypanosomatidae > Blechomonas > Blechomonas ayalai. The sequence goes on from JAIZPF010000139.1 coordinate 34,005, forward strand.
GCGGTTCAGGAAGAAGATAAAGCAGTCGTGGTACACCCCTCCCGTGCGGTAAACAGCGGCCTACAAAAGGTCGAAGATCGCCGTAGGCAAAGCGGTAAACCTCTCTTTGTGATGCAGCCCTGCGAGGGCGCAGACGTGCGCGCAGGGGTTCACACTTGCACGCTCGTATGGCTACAGAAAAGCGGATGTAACCCCACCAAATCAAATGAAACGGTGATGAAGACACCAAGAAAACACATGTGTGAATGCGTAAGGGGAAAAAAGGTGTAATAGGAAGAGAAATGACATGCTCAAAGAGGTTGATACGCAACCACCGACACGTAGACGTCAGCAACGGCCCGTCCCTAAAAGACAAAAGAAATGCCCTCCGCATCACGCCCGCATGTGCCAGCCTCAACAGCAACTACAGTAGTATTCTTATCCACAGGGGTCGCGTTTTATTCGAATTTATCACGGCGTTAATCGAAAACGGACGCATATTATGCTTGCACACTATTTATTATTATTCTTAACCGCAAAGCAGCATTCGTAGGAGGGAACAGCAAACAAGAGTGCACGACAAAGACGAGGGGGGTCTACGCGACTGTAAGCAGCGGACCATCGAGATCAATTTAAGAAAACCTCATCCCCTGTATTCCTTCTCCTGCAGCTTCGCCCATATCAGGGCCATCCCATGACGGCCTATCAAAAGACTGCATACCAAAAAGCTCTCGACTAATCCATACTCATGAGTTCAAACCACTGCCTCATTGCGTCCGCAAGAGTCTCGGGGAGCCTTTCCAAATCCCTTACCACCAAGTAGTAAGGAAAGGGAAAGTCCTCCATGTAGGGCCGGCGGATCACAGCCCCGTTCTTAAACTCCACCAGCTGCATATCCACAATAGAGTTGGACTGAACTCGTTTCAAGCGGCTCTCGCGATCTGCCTTGAGCAGCCGCATACGCTCGGCCGTTGAGAGGCCCCTGAGATCCTTTGCAGAGAGAGGTGGAGGGGGGGCAGGAGATGTGAGCGCACTTGCCGACCTGGCGCGCCCGTCGGGGCCCGCTACGTCCTCCACGCTTGCCTTGATATCCAGCAGTACAAACACCACCATCTGGTGGTTCTCCTCGGCGCGCACGAGGCGCTTGCGCAGCTCTGCGCGATCCTCCGTGATTTGCCCATCACTAATGATAAACAGAATCTGCTGGAGTTGCAGCGTCGTTGATCGCGTCTGCCCATGCATGCGCTCCCGGGCCTCGTCCAGGTACTTCAGTATCGTGTCTAGGAAGATCCGAATATTCGTGGAGGTCTGGGCAAAGGTGATCTCACTAAAGGCACGTGGCCCGCTATCTGCCATAAAGGGATCACCTAGCGCATGAACTATCTTTGCTTCCCTGCCGAAACAGGTAATGCCCACCTCACCGACTTCCAGCTGCTGGAGCGCCTTCGCTATGAGCGCAACCGCTCGACACGACAGCACGCCTGCCTTGTTGCACTGCATACTAAGCGAGTCATCTAGCGCCACCATCACCTGATAGGTACGCTTGTTCGGCTTGGTGCGCCGCAGCCAAATACGGTCCTTCTTAAACTGCGACGCAATATACGGAATGATGCGCTTCATATTCAAGCGCTTCCCCGTTTTGTAGTCGCCCTGCAACTTGTCGGCCAAGGTAGGCGCGAGTATCAGCCGCAGTTGCTCACACAGCTGCTGGGAGAAACCCTGCACGGCCGCCTCCTGTTCCAGCCACAGCTGTCTGCCTCGCTGCAACTTCGCGTCAGGATTATCGTCGGGAGGGGCGTCTGAAGCGACATCGTCGCCCTCGCTGTGTGAGTCAGTCTCAGGGCGGGCCTTGACCTTCGTGCCCTTCTTGGACTTTTTCTTTGTCGCCGCATCTGCTGCTTTGTCCTCCTCGCCATCAATCTCCGTAATGTCATCCGTTGTTTTTCGGCGGCGACGGCGCCCCTCCTCCGGGGCCTTCGGATCCTCATCAGCCTCCTCGTCACCCTCATCACTGCTGTGCTCGCGGCTCTCGGGCAGCTCATCATCCGCCTCAGTGGGCCTCACATCATGATCATCGGTAGCCGCCAGACCCTCCTTCTCTCCTTGTTCGTCAAGCTCGTACTCATCAATGGAATCAGCCAGTTGCTCCTCCGATCGCTTATCCTTCACGTTGTCCTTATCCTCGTGGGGCTCCGTGGTATCGTTCTGCAGTTCCACACGTTTGTCAAGCTCCAGCTGCTGAATTTGCTGCTGATGGCGCTGTAGCGCCTCCTTCACCGCGCGATACGGGTTGTGTTGAGAGCGGTTGCGCTCCGTATTATCCCGGCGTTGGGACTGCGGATGTTGTTCATTCTGGCGCTTCCAGTTGCGTCCGGCGTCGTCCTGTTCCTGCTCATTTCCAGCCTGTTCCTCCTCGGTGCCGGTAGCATCGCTTTGCTGGGGTTGTCGCGACTTCTCTGCTTCCTGTCGCTCAGTCGCCTCCTCACCGACCTTATCGTCCTGCTGTCCGCCCTCAAAGATGTTCTCATCACATCCGTCGGCAGCCTCCTCGACGTCTGAACCAGAGAGTTGATCGTTCTCCTCGTCCTCGATCTCACGCTCCCCTTGAGCGCTGTGATCAGTATCGGTCGACCCCTCATCGTCCTCACGACGCTCCGAAGCATTCGAGCCCTCCTCCTTCCCCGCGTCTTGCTCCGCCTCCTGCTCTTCGTCTGGCATGGTCACCTCACTTTCTTCCCCATCGCGATCAGATCGTTCCATAGATTTACCCCCTTCACTGTCGGTTGCGTCATCCTCCATAGCACCCCTCTTTTCATCCGCCAAAAGTTCATGATCGTCAGCGGTTTCCTGCTCGGCATCGCGTATCTCGTCCTCCTTCTTGTCAAAGCCGCCCGTCTCCTCATCCATGGCTTGTTCGTTCCCAAAGTCGTCCTCGGGAACTTCGTCAGCATCACCCCCTTCATCACTGCTCATGGCATTGTCATCGCCCTTATCCTTCCTTGTCTTTTTGCGATCCTTTTCGTCGTCGCCATCCACGCTTCCCATCTCCTTTTCCGACTCCTCACCCTCGTCGCCACTGTTCTCCTGACTCTCATCACGACGCTCCTTCTGTCCCTGGAAGTCAGTCTCAACATCAGCCGCGTTGTCCTCACCCTCTTCACCCTCATCCTTTTCCGGTTCCTCTGGCTGCTCCTCCTTATCCTTCATGTTCATGAGCTGGTCCTCATTCTCCAGCTGGTCGGTAACGTCTTTTTCACCTTGTCCGTCATCCATTCCGGTACCGTTCTGCAGCCCGCCCTCACCCTCGCCCTCGCCCTCATCCTCTTCTTCATCGGTCTTACAAAACCCCTTCTTGACGAGAATGGTAAAGAGACGCGTGACGACAAGGCCAAAGTGGGCCTGCGTGCTGAGGGCCACTATCATGGCGTGCTGGGCGCCCTCCACCGCCGAGATGCATCCACGAAGGCGGCTGCTCAGATCCTTTTGTAACGCGACCGGCAAGGCTCTGCTACCACAGATTTTCAGTGCCCCCTGTGTACGGAGTACTACCTCAGAGACAGACTCCCTAAATGAAGTCACAGTCCTGACGTACTCCTCGTAAATACCGACAGCCTCACCATCCCGGCCTCTATCCACCTCGGGCGGCTTGACTGGCGAGGAAAGGATGGCGTGGTCCAGAAGCGTAAACTCGACAGCGTCCACGAGCGACTGTAACTGCCCAGGCCACTCAACGGCACCTTTCTCACAGCGCTGGCGCTTTGCCAGGCTGGCGACGTGCTCCATTGAGGAGATATCGTATCGGCTGTAAGTATCCAGAATAGCCACCAACTTTTCTTCATGCAAAGCGCCTGCAGCTGCGATCCGCTTCTCCTCACTCCCACGCAAGCGGCCGCAAATGCCGTGTAGGCGTCGAAGTGCATCCGTGACTCTTCGTGCCGTCCCGACTGGAACGGGGACGCCAGACCGCCGCAGAGGTTCATGCTGCACACACATTTGCCACAGCTGATCCGTTTCCCTCCCAAGCTCCATAACGGTGGCGCGGTCCCCAGTCGCATCCGACACCATGTGCTCCTGCAGCATCCAGCTGAGCGAGCTGAACAATGATTGAAGAGTACAACACTGCGTCACGGCGGCATCCAGAAGTGCACCCTCAGCGGGAATGTCCGCATCGTCGTCTGAAGGGCTGCAGGCGCATATGCACTCCCCCAACAGCGTAAGCTCATGCCGCAATTGTAGGAGCGAACAGACGGTGTCTGCCACCACAACGGAATGCGAGAACAGCGACTCCGCCAAGCCGGTCCCACGCCTCACCTGAGCTCCAGATAAATCGGGATGAGGCTTGCGTTCAGCGTCGCGCAGCCTCTGCAGCCACCGGGCAAATCGGTAGTGCACCGAGGCCGCAGTTTCAAGCTCTTCGGATTGGGGCTGGTCATTGTGCACAGAACGACAACCTAGCATGGAAACCGTCGTCGCAAAGAGCACTTCCCACCGGTGTACCTGACTCACATGTGTATGGGGCACTCCTGCCGCATCCATGGCGTCAAACAGCGTCTTCAACCCACGGATCTTTTGTTGGTTGGCCGTCTTTGGCTTCTGAAGGGCTTTCACACGTTCAATGATGTCACCAGATACCTGCTGCATAAACTCACATCCTTCAGCGAACTCCCGGCGATACCAATCTCCATGTATTGCCCGCAACGCCACCACGCTCGTCTCCTTCGCTTCATTGGTGGCCACCCTTTCACCGTTACGCTTGCGCTTACCACCCTTTTCCCCAACGTCCCTCCTCCCCTTCCTTGCGGGTGGCTGTCTATTTGGATCGTCCTCCACTGGTTGTACGAAGCCCATAGCGGGGTCATCCTCACAGCGCTGCTCATCAGTGGAAATCGCTGCCAGAACGGGAGTGCGCAGTGCATCCTCGAGGTTGCCAAGCACACGGGCCATCTTGAGGTGAGACTTCTCCGATGTGGCACGCACAGCGTAGTAGTTGGCGTCCTCCCATCGCATTATTTTGGTGAACTCTGCAATATCCTCCTCAATGGGTTGCAATGCCTTGGCGCTCTGAGCAAAAATAAACGACTCAAACTGAGCGAAGAAGTCAGCGATGTGCAAGACAACATTGGCTAGGGGAGCATGGCGACCGTGAGTAGCCACCAGCTCGTAGCCCATTGCCTTGGTCAACCGCAGCCGGGCACAGAAGTCACCGTAGCAGGCATCCCACATGTACTGAGAGAAGCGGCCGAAGACCTCAACGCAGCGTTCCTCCTCCTCCACACCGGCAGCGGCGTCGTGTATGAGATCGTAGAACGTGAACCACTGCATAACGGCGCGCACCTCCATTTCGTCGCGCTTTGCCTTGAACACGTGAGGCCAGCAATGCAGTTCCAACCGACGCCAGCGCAGCACAAAGGAAGACAGGGCTGTCATGTGCGTCATGATCGAAACCTGATGTGATGCGTTACGCTCCCACTCGTAGCACTCACGGAGGAGCACCTCACACCCTGCCATCACTTTCATGAGTGGGGTGGTGAGCACCGGTAGGGACGCAATCTTGCGGCCAATACGTTGGCACCGCTGAAGAGAAACGGTGTCTGGGTAGGTCTCGGCCAGGGCGTCAACAGCGGAGAGTAAGGCCGCTAATGGCTTGCTGAACTGGCTTAGCTCGTTGGGCTCCGCTGAAAGGAAAATGTTGAACCCCTGCTGATGCTTCTCCTCCAGGCTACCTGCGGCGCCTTTTAGGTCGCGCCGCAGTAGCGCCACACGAGCGGCAAAGCCGCCGAGAAGCAGCTCTTCCTCAACGGTACTCATCCCCTTCGCTGCACACCTTTGACCGTACCGTCCAAGCTCTCCTGAAAGTACGTCAAAACGGGTCTGGAATGCCTCCAGCACAGCAGCCGCATGAGCAGGGCAGCTCATCTTACTGGATAACAGCTGCTCGTAGAAGTGATGGTGTGTTTTCACTAGCCGCTGAATGTAGGCGCTGTCCCTCTCTTGAAAGGCGATGCGGACGTGCTTAGCTGCCTTGGCCATACTTCCTTGCAATCCATCAGTCTCCTCCGGCGTCCCCCCATCCATCGCGTCCACAAATTCGCTCTCATACCCCGGAAAGAGACTCTTCAGCTTATGCAGTAGCTTTTCCTCGTCTGCCTCGATCAGCACCGCTTTCTCCTTGTACAACACGGACATCTGCTCCTGGGCACGTTCCTTTACTTCCAGCTCCTGCACACTCCTGTACAAGGCGCGATAGGAAGCAAACACGTCCTCCACAAAGGGCTGCTCCGTACCCTGTGGAGCACAGCCCCGAAGCATGGTCAGGCAGGAGTCCAGATACGTGAGGCGGTGATGCAACTGCGTACTGGCCACCGGAGGTAATGGAAGAGTTCCGACTAGATTATTAGGGAACTGTAGAAGCTGCAGCGTCTGTGTCATGCTAAACAAAGTGCTGCCTTTCGTGGTATCAACAGTCGTGTAGCAACTCGCACGCGCGGCGAGAGAAGCAAGCAGGGCAGCTACAGCGAAGTTGAGAGTTACATCCTCGTAGCCACTGTACTGGGCCAGCATCTCTTTTACCTGCTGGTAGAGGAGCTCGCTCCAGCTCTCGCGCCGGTGATAAAGTTCCTCACTGTCACCACCCGCGGTGTCCAACAAGCTCTGAAGCCGGTCATCGCAAAGAAGCGTGGAGCAGATCTGATATTGCAAACGGACAAGGTTGACATAGCGTGCACCCGTCGGATCTGGCCGCTCCACGTATGCGTGCGAGGCCTCCTTCAGGTGCGTCTCCTCGCTTCTCCGTAGCGTACGTATGAGTTCCGTTTGGGGGCTGTACGTACGGACGGAGAGCTGCTCAGCCCACGCAAAAGCACCCTCCAAGCGGTGCAGCAGAGCAATTTGCTCATGCGCTACATGCTGTCGTTGGCCTTGCAAGTACATCGGGTCCACCGGTGTTAGCGGGAGTAGTAGTCGGCATTTGAGAGTCCAAAGTAGCATCATGACACACAGCATAGATGTATCAGACTCGCTGTGAGTGTCCACAGTCCGCGCTTGTAACAAAGATAAAATGCTGCGAATGAGAGTTTTCTGCGACTCCACATGGGGCAAGTGTGCGCAAGGTTGATCCAGCACGCCGATCCCGACCTGCACAAGTGCTGCCTCCGAGTCCACCTCGGATGCGGTTCTTACCGGGAATGGTGGGTTGCATGACGCTTCCGCCAGGCAGGCCTGCAGTATGCTACGCAGCTCCCTGCGGGCGTTCCTCTCCCAGTCCACAAAGGGAGCGGCTCCCATTACAGGGCACGCAGTGAGAAAGGAAGAAAGACCAGTGAGGGTCTGCATGTGATCGTTGTGCACGTGGCCAACAGACAAAACCGAAGTGCTCGAGGCATACTTCAGGCAGGTTTGCGCTGCGGAGGCCCAGGAGCCGGGGAACAAATGATGAGCACCATGAAGACCATAGCGAGAGACAAAACGGGTGGCAAGCAACGGGGTGAAGTCGGCGAGCGTCTGTTCACAGGCTGATGGTGTGAGCGCCAGGATACCTTTCCACAAGACCATCTCCAGCTCCGAGAATAGGGGAAGTTGCACCGTAAAATTTTCCAAAAAGGCACGCACGAGAGCTTGCAGATTTCGCAACTGTGGCATACTCACGTCCGATGCATGCAGAAGGAGAAGACTCTGTATCAAGTGAAACTCGGCACGAAACGCAGCGTTTGTCCATAGTGGCCGCAGTAGGCGGGTCGAACCACCTGCGGCTGCTGCCCTCAGCGTCTCCTCTTCCATCATGGCCAGTTGACGCCACTGTTGGAACGTCTCCTGCTCATCCAGAGTAGTAACACGCGGTTGTGGAACGTAGTCGGCCAGGACGCCCTTGCCCCCTATTAAAGGAAAAGGCAGCTCCAGATAACGCTTCAGTGCCTCAAAAAAGGCCTCCATAGCCTCCACGGCGCCGAGGGACGCAAGCCGCGGCGTGGTCTTCGTCAAAAGGTACACCTGAAGGCCTTTTGTCGCCACAGGAATAAAGTTGTCACGATTGATCGCGGCGCCCGAGCTCTGCAGCGCAGTCGCAAACGGCACAAGCACGCGGGCCAGGCTCTGGAACTCCAATGACGACCTCGTCTGACTCATGTAGTTCTCGAGCACAGATAGCACCTGAATGGCACTAGTATTCACAAGAGGTGATTCAGTCAGCAGAATGTTCGTGCGAGACAGACTTGAAAGAATGTTGGCATGGGGGCCTGCAGCGGCCATTGTACGACAAAACAGCTCTTGCACCACAGTGGGGGTACAGTAGGTCGGGGAAAGCAGCGTGCTCGCTCGCCGGCCCAACTCGTCCGGAATACATGACCCAACCAAATGCATACGGAATGCTGTCAGGGTATCCAGAGGTATGCTGTCGGTGCACTGATCGAGAATAAAGTATAGTAGCAGATCAGCGGGGGAGTGATTCAGGCACTCGCCAGAGAGGGACTTGCTGAGTGCGGCGCTACCACGAATCACGCGATTGCGTGCCAACGACAGAGCGAGGGGCTCTGTGTGTGCAGCTTCCTTGATCTGGATTTCATCCTCGTGTCCACTACGGTAAAACAGACTCATAAACGTCATCGCAGTCTCAAGCTTTGGGTATGCGGCGGTTTCCACCCAGGGCGCGGACATGAGTTCCTTGAGTACCTGTGCCAGTACTGGCTTCTTACAGCCCCAGTGGCCACTGCGGTTGTTTAGATATCGATGTGCCACAGACCTCTCCCACTCTGCAGCAGCATGGCCTGGGCGTGCCATCGTCGATGTGCGAATAAGAGTAAATATATTGGGTGCACCAATGGAGAGGGCGTCGCTGAGCTGGGCAGAGGTACTCTTAATGGAATCCGCGCCGAAGCCAATGTGTACGAAATGGTTGTGATAAGTTGAGAGTTTCGTTAGGAATTCCTCGCTCGGGTGGTTCTCGTTTGCCACAGCGCCACACAGCACCAAGCTCTCCAGAGAAGGTACTGGCACAGGAGACACGTACACCTCCACAGCACGGTTGCGCATGGCGCGCGAGATCTCGCCATATTTGGGATTCAGTGCGGCAAACATGCGGAAGTTCGGATGCGGTTGTATAACGCGAATTTCATTGTCTACGAGGCCTTGCTCATTGATTGACAGCACCCCGTCTGGCTCTACCAACGGGTTTAACCGGTCCAGCACGCTCGCGCTGCAATAGTTCACATTGTCGAGTACAAGCCAGTACCCTTGCAGCATTGCCTCCAGTACCAACGAGTCGCGCCACTCAAACTGCCCCTGTTTACCCTCCACTTGATCAAAGCCGCCAAGAAGGTCGACCGTATCGCAGCTGGCGTTCATCGAAAAGGTCACCAACTTGGCACCGGCCAACGCGGCAGCAGTGCGCAAGGCAAAGGTCTTCCCCGCGCCTGAGGGTCCTACGAGAAGCACAAACTGCTTCAGCTCGGCACACATCAAGATGGCCTTTACAGTCTGTGCCTGCGAAGGCAGTAACAACGGATGCTCTGCGGCAACAGAAAGCGTGTGCCGCCCACGAGCAATCAACTTACGGCGTTCAAAATAAACAGCCTCGGCATCGACCAGGAAGTCCGAGTTGCACGCATCGGCGATGTCTGGCTGGCCAAAGTACCTCTCCAGCATCTCCCAGCACTGGGTGCGATCTTCATCCGTCCGCATGCGCTGAAGAAAAAGCAGATCCGCAAAAAACGTTGGATTTGATCGCTCGTTGTAGTGGTGCATCAAATGCGCCCATCGAAGCACATCGCGAAGGTTAAACTCCCACGGGCTTCCTCGAATACCGAACGACCTGCGTTCCATCGTCTCCCTTTGAAGCTCCCCCACAAAGCCTACCATCTTCTGCAGGAGGTCTTCCTCAATGTCGGGACACACCGCCTTGGTGATGGTCATTAAGTCACACGTCTGGAAAGGTTCAATGCGAACCTTAATAAACCGGTTCAGGAAACTGCGCGGGAGGCCTTTACGGCCACCACCCTCTACGAGTGGGTTCTGGCATGCAAACAGAGAGAAGCTGTCGTGCGCACGGAATTCCTCGTTTAACTCCGGGATGAACACGGAAGACCGGTGGTCCAGAAGGGCATTCAGTCCCTCCAGTACTGTCTGGTTCGCTAAATTCAGCTCATCGAGAATGACCCACGAGCCACCCTTGAGAGCGCGCAGCAAGACACCATCGGACCACACAAACTGCGGACCATTCCCCTCCATGGTATCGCCTTCCTCGGCAGGTGTAGAGCCAGGGCACGGTAAATAGGTGCCAAAGAGATCCATGATATCCGTCTGCTCGCTGAGGTTGATACGAACGACAGAATGGCCAAGGGCACTACCAAGTGCCTCCACAATGCTTGTCTTGCCAACGCCCGGGCTGCCTTCGAGCAGCACCGCTCGTCTGACGATGCTCGCACGCATCAGCTTAGACAAGTTGCGCCTCGTGGTAGGAGCGTGAAAACAAAAACGGGTCTGCAGCTTCACGGGGAGCTGAGGCTCGCACATTCCTGTAAACACGCACCAAACCGGTTCCCGCAGGATAGCCTCGTCGCAACCAGAAGCCTCCTTTGCCTTGGTCAGACACAGCCTCCTTACGGCCTCCGCCGAACTCTCGGACTGGCCGGTACCCACACCAATACCATCTAGAATCACAGCATCCAATCCCTGCATGAAGGCTACGTCATCAGGGCATCTGGAGTTGGCGGCGTTCATAAATGACGCCCAGCCAATTATGTCACGAACACTGATGTGTCGAGGGGTGCCAGGGGCGCTACCAACATCAGTCATGCGGCATAGCACAGCAGACATACTAGCTGCCCAGCTCGCTAACCGACCCTCCAGCCGCGCTGCCAAAATGAGGGAAACCTCTTGCTCATCGGTGATAGGCCGCACGTATATCTCTGTAAAGCGGTTCCGAAGCGCAGGAGAAAGCTCCTTCTTCCCATAGTCACCACCTGGGTTCATGGTGGCCATAATGCAAAAGCGCTGGTGTGCGGTGATGCAATCAGCTGTGCTCTTTTCGGCAAGAACAACGGACCGTGAGGGTTCCAGTACACTGTTCAACCGCTCAAGGACACTATCTTCCGCCAGTGAAATCTCGTCGAGCACAAAGCAGTCACCGTTGAGCATGCTCTGCACCAGTGGCCCGTCACGCCACTCAAACAGAGCATGATGCCGGCGATCAGGAGGCACGGGCCGCAGGCTCCCCAGAAAATCAGCTGCTTCGGTGTGCTGGTGGCAATTGAGAATGTGCAGTGGAATGCCTAGCAGCGCTGCCCATAGCTGGCACACCGTGGTCTTACTGCTTCCCGTCTCACCCACCAGCAGAACGGGCTCCTGATGCGCTAAACAGATCCCCACAATGGTAAACAAACGCTGCATCGACTCCGTCCACACAATCTGGAACTGATTGATTACGCCTGTCGCAACCTGCTCAAAGTACTTCCGAACGAAGGGCCAGTGCGACGGGTGGTAAAGATTTGCCTCATCTATCTCCGTCTTGCACACACTTTCGATGACATCCTTTACGATCTGCCTTTCCGCAGGCTTGCGGCAGCGCTCACCGAGGAGAAGGAAGCCGTGCTCCGCTAATTCTTGGTAGGTAGATGGCTTTCGGTCAGCCCAGCGGAACAAGTCACGCGGAGTGATAAAGCCGTGCTTCCCAGCAAAGATATGCGACGCTTGCCGACGAATCTGAAGAGTGGTCATAACATCCACCATCTTTTCCGCGAACCCCTTTGGCAACGCATACCGCCTCTGTAAGATTATGCTGATCTCACCCGTAGGTATCTCATCGACTGTGATTTCGAGAAAGCGGTTGCGAAAGGCGCGGGAGAGCATCTTTCGGCCACCGTAAATTCCTGCTGGATTCTGCGTGGCGAAGATGCGCAGCTGCGGGTGCGGCTTAATCGTCTCCTGCGTGTCTGGTATGAAAAGCTCACAGTTATCATCTAGCAAGCGGTTAAGAGACTCCAGCACATCTGTTGGAGCGAGGTTTAGCTCATCCAGCACAACCCAGTAGCCAAATCGAACAGCGTTCACCAAGATTCCATCAACAAAGCGTAGCTTGCCAAGCTCATCCGTGACGTAATGTCCGAGATACTCCTGCACCTCTGTGCTGTCATGATTGTTAATCCTCACGAAATTGTTACCCGTGAGATCAGCCAGGTACTTCACCATGGAACTTTTGCCCGAGGAAGTCGGGCCCTCAAGGAGCACCGGGCGATTGGCAAAGACAGCCCTGGCAAGATTGGTGAGATGCCCTTGAACACTGTCAGTAAGAATAAAGCCTTCGTCACAGTAGGGCTCTCGGCCCCCTACAGGAATCCAGATGTGCTCGTATGGAATGTGCTTTCCCTCGTGAGGAGCCACTGGCAAGCGTGGCGGCGACGGTCTCTTCCCCTTGAAGATGTTCTTCACGATGAGTTGTTCCACCACATGATGGAACTGGCGCTGCAAAGGCGTGGCGAAGCCCAGCATTAAGCCGTCGAACAAAGCAACAAAAAATCCATAGAACGCCGTTGCTTTTCTTACGTAAGTTAGTGCACGTGTAAGAGTACGCAAGCTAAATGACGGTAGCTTCGATTCGCCGTCCAGCGCACAGAGCTTAGACTTGGCATTCTCAACGCAGTCCAGGAAAAAATTGGTTATTTCTTCCACTTTGGCATCCGGCGTGAGAAACCCGATGTACTCCTTCACCACAATGCTGATATCATTCCTATTGAAAGGCTCGCTCACATAGTACTCGGTGAATCTGGACCGCAAGGATGGTGGAAGATCCCTTTTGCCAACGTCTGTAGGTGGGTTCATATTAGCAAAAACTCGAAAGTTCTTGTGCCGCGGAATGGGCTCAGAATCCCCCTTCTCACTCAAGAATAGCCTATCCACATCCCCAAGAACTGAAGATACTCGCTCCAACACCTCCGTTGAGGCGAGGTTCAACTCGTCTAAGAGAATCCAGTGGCCCTCACGCCAAGCCGTCACCAATGAGCCCTGCTCAAAATGGAAAGAAAAACTTGTCTTGGTCTTCTCCACGGTGTCCAAGAGGTTCCTTGCTTTCTCCTCCAGCTCTTTCCACCGACGTTGGAGGTCTGCAGTAAACGGTGATCTCTCCTTTTTCATCGTAAATGTGGCACAGCCCTTTAAGATCTGCCGAAGAGCACGGTCCCAATTACGGGCGTTGAACGACTGCTGCAACGATGCAAGAAACTGCACGTTCTTCTCGGCATTGAAACTTTCTGAAAACACGACTGCAAAGTCATGGTAGAGGCCTCTGGTCATCACTCCAACATCAAGGGGTTTCCAGCCACCCATAAAATCGGATGTATCGGTTTGCTGATTAAGGTTGTGCACAATGAGTTCCTGGCCCAGTTGATCAGCAAGGTACTGAACAATAAATGTTTTGCCAACTCCTGTCTCTCCAGTTAACAACACATGCTCGTCTCCCTCAACTGCAGCAGCCAAACGCTCCAGTAATGACATGGCATGACGTGTCGGCGCAAATGCAAGACGACTAGGGCGAGACAGTGCATTAATCGTGCCTATCAGTGGAAGTGTTATGCGCCCAATGGTATACAGCCCCCGCGTGCACACCTGCTGTGGTTTGTTGTCCAACACAAGTGGCTGAGCGACATTTTCTGGCACGCCGCATGATTCCGCTACTGCCGCAAGAGTTATGTTTTGCTTTGGTCCGGGTGGGTATCGTGCAACTATACAATCAAAGGCCTCCCTCAGCATAATCTCACGAACTGTGGAAGATATAAAGCTACCGTTTCGTGAAGCCGCATTCGTGTTGTCCGTCTGGGCATGGCACAACCGTCGATCAACCCGGTGACTCCACTGTAGTAGATTGCGTAAGGTGACAAGAGGAGCCCCCGTAAGACCAGAATTCAGCGATGCCAATGAGGCTGTTACACCAGAAGGAACACTATTATGCGTTTGTTCAACAATTGCACAGACCTCCGTAGGTGGAACACTTTCCATTACCACAGTTCCCCACAATTCAGCGAACGGAACGGCATTTGACCGCTTGGTCAAAAGGGACTCACCAGATACCATCAGCTGTTGTGTTGCAATCAGCTTAAAGTTTGGGTGTGCATGGACAACTCGGTTCTTGTCAGAGAGAAACAGCGTAGCGTTTTCCAAAAGACACAGGAGTACCGAAAACACATCGAAGGAAGCGAGATCAATATCCTCCATTAAAATCCACAAACCGTCCTCTACCGCTCTTGTGAGTGGTCCAGAAACCCACTCGAACGTTCCCGGGGTATCGGTGGCAGAAAACTTACCTAAGAGGTCCTTGCTGTCAAAAGTATCGTCCACATTGACCAGAAGCATCGTTTCCTTTGCCCCATGCTGCTCAGCTAACGACTGTACCGCAAGACTTTTGCCACAACCAATTTCGCCCTGCACCAAAACAGCGTTAGACGTATCCAGCGCCAGCTTTAGTTTGCATAGATTGCGCTCCACGGTAGGCGTTAGAATCATCTTCCGAGCGGAATCCTAAGGGAAAACAAACTGTAAAATACGGAAAAAGAGGTGATGCAGTTGTTTGCATAATAACACTCTTTACACACATAGCAGTAGGTACATAACCTTCTGGACGCCGAACAAGATGCGGGAAAAAAAGCACATACACTGCACTCATGACAACGGCATAACCGCACAGAATAAGAAGTCCATTATCAGTCGATTCCATTAATCACCTTTACCAGGAAGTAAAGAGCCATGTTTCCACTTCAGTATGGAGTACAATTCAGGAGAGGTTAGGCTGAATGAAAATGCACCACAACGAACCACCCTACTGTTGGCAGCAGTGGAGCTGAAAATTCTAGACGTTGAGTAAAAGAAACAACGGCTCAAATTGACACATGAAAAAGACAAAGGGCAGTAAAATAGCGGTGAACCGAAGAAAAACTCGTACCTAGCAAGTTCATACACTGTGGAGCACGTAACGTTACAACATCTACCTATTGTGCAGTCACTCCAGATACTGTCATAATATCGTAAAAAGTCTCATTTGCACGATCTCCTTATGGTAATATCCATCAAATAAAGGGAACTCATTTAGAGTGTCAGTGAAGGGAAACGAGTGTTACAAATCGCATGAATGGAGCAAAACAGCTCCCAACCAATGTGTGCACTCAGCCACAGCACAACAATCGGTATGCATCAAAATAGTTTAGTACCATAGATAAGTACAACTACCATTAAGTACCACAAAAACGACCGTCCACCAAAAAGAATCGTCACAAAAGGCACGGTGATGTGGTGTGACTCGCCACTTAAGCCCACAAATGTTGCTACACATGGATGCAAGCATAACAAAAGACATCAGCAGCATTGTGAACTATCTCAAGAACGAAAACTCTGAAGTACATGGAAAAGAAAAACATAGGTATCATTACATAGTAAGCCCACATAAGCAAAGTCAATGCAGGCTCTTCTAGTAACATGAGTATCGCCTTCAACAGGTCACATCATCTCCCCACACCCGTTACAACGATAAACCGCATCCATATTGAAACACGGCATATACCAGCATACACAAACGAATGTCGTTACAAACACATAGACAAGCAGGTTAACACAGACACAGGATCTCCAAGGGAGCCCTCAGCGGTTCAGCGAGGCTCATAACTACAATCATGCAACAGAAATAAACAGTGTATGTGAATGAGGTGGAAAACGGAAAGTGTCCCATACAACCATTAGGTGCAACAGGGGATTGAAAGAAATGCAAGCTAAACACTAGCATTCAGAGGGAAACGACCATTGGTTCTTAGTAGCAGCTATTGAAGTGGATCAGAGTTTGTTCAACGAAAATTAACTCCCTCGCCAACCTGATACAATATCGAGCATAGACATATTGGCTCATCAACCAACAAAATAATCAAAATCCTACAATCATGTGGCAACAGCTCACTGAATTGGAAAAACAATGGTTATACTCTTTTATGACAAATGGTGCAGCCCTTTCGTAGCAAAAGCTGATCACAATACCCCTGTGAATAGCACCACCACTATAAAATAAACATCAGCCCTGATTACTTCTATATCAACGATGTACTCCTTCCAGCAAATCAAAAGTACAAACCTCAACACATTCTCACAGCTCTGTGGCTTTGCAAGCCTCTAATATGGAAGCGTCATACTGGTGAACTCCCCAACATCACTCCTGAAGTAATACCCACTACCACTGAAGACAGCAATTAGTTAGATATCATCGAAAAGCCAAACCTACCACATCCTACATCAATTCATCCAGTCTTCAACTGTCCAAGAGCACTAGAGGAAAAGGAGAGTAAACGTTTGCCATCCCACAGCAAGACACCAATGAGCTCACTACATTTATCTGACAAGCCAATCTCTAGACAAAATAGAACACAACAAACGAAGTAAACACACACGCATAAACCACTGTCCTCCTCCTACACCTCCCCCCCCCCC
>JAIZPF010000140.1:9932-46817 GCA_020509355.1 Blechomonas ayalai
CGGTGTTTCTTCCCAGCGTGCGCTGTTCCTCCCGCACAACCTGAATAGACCCCCCTATCATGCCCCTCTCCTCCCCTCGCCTTCACACTGCATTCGCCTAATGCTCGACGCGGCGACCGCGTCCTTGTCGTTCCTCTTCTCTCTTGCTACTCGACAATGAAGGAGTCCGTAAGCAGGCGAGCCTCCTGACTGAAGCGTACGGGCAGGCCGTTGTCTGTCCCCACCACGTCCGTTACGACAACGAGACCAACGCTCACGGCTGAGTGGAAGCTGACCTCAATAGGGAAGAAAGCCTCCTCAGGGGCCGCGCCGTCCGCCAGCTGCACCTCGACATTGCCGCTGCTGTTCTGATGTGCTTCCACCACGGGAATCATCCACAGCACGAAGTCGTCGACACACTCGCACGTCCCGATGGAGGGCGTTAGACTGTCCACGCTGACGCCGCCAAGGGGGATGGCCACACGCACGTTCTGCAAGGGCGGAGCGGCGGGGCTCACCATCTCATACTCCACTGTGAGACTCCCCGCCTCGGGCCAGCAGGTGAACGCGAGAGGAGCTTGCACACCAGCGCCCTGGTTGAGACGCCAGCGCAGGATCGTCACCGGCTGTTGGACCGGTAGGGGCTTGTTGTCCACCATGGCTATCACATGATCGCTGGAGAAGAGCGCCTTGTTCACCTTCGTGTGGGCCTTGAAGGTGAACTGGTTGCTGACAGGGGCGAGTACAAGCTTCACACGGTCGAGCTGGGGGTCGGTGATGAGGACAGAGAGCTCGCCCTTGATATCCAGCGGCCCTGCTGACCCGTCGCGGCTCACCACCGCTGACAGCTTCTCCTCCGCTACGACGTGCACCCCTTCATATTGGGCCGTTGGGCCTGTCGTCGGCTCCGGGGAGAGCGCCCCAGGTGCTGCACGCTCCGCCATCGGCACCGCCGCGCCAACCTCTCTCTGTACCTTACTGGAGATATCAGCCTTGCGGGCCTTACCGAGACTCATGCCGGACCGCATAGATGAGGGCGTGGCCCTGGCGGGGGCTGACATTGCCGTGGAAACGCTAGGCGGCAGCGTCGCCGGCATCTGCGACTGCCCGCCCACCGCGTATCCGCCATCGGTCATGCCGGTGGTGCTGCCGAAGCCGCCGTAGTTCGGGTCGTCGGAGCTGATCCCACCGTAAGCACCGCTTCCGCCAGAGGGGCCGCCCAGTCCCCCCGCTAGCCGCCTCTCCCGCAGTATCCGCGCATGCTCGGCCGTGACTCGCTTCGCTTTCTCGACTTGCTGCCGCTTCGCCTCCAGCGCGAGCATCTCTTCGTGCGACTCCATCTGCAGGTACGTGTGGATCTGCTCCGTCGTCGTGTTTTCCCGCTTCCCACCCACCACGACCTCGTCCAAGGCGAAGAATATGGCGAAGGCCTTGGCTTCCAGGCTGGCCTCAGAGACGCCCTCAGGGAGGAACTCGGGGATCAACCGGCCCATCATATTCAGCGTCGCGAGGTCTTCGACGATGTTACTGTTGCGCGAGGTGACGAGTACCAAGAAGACATCCTCCAAGGGTTGATAGACGTAGCGGACGGTACCCGCATCGAGAAAGGTAGCCTGCTTGCTCACCGACGCCTCGAGTAGTCGTGGGAAGGCGGAGAGGAGGCCCTCGATGCGGATGCGACTCACTTCCATGAACTGCCGGGACAGGACCACCTTCCCTTGCTTGGTCACCACACCCGCGGACAGCACGGTCATTGAATATGCTGCCGGCTTTCGTACTAATAGCTCCTCGGCCCAGAAAGCGATGGCACACCTCCCTTGCTAAAAAATGAACCTACCCACGTGAACGGCGGCACCAAACGAAGCCCTACTGACTGGACCAAGTGGCCGTCCACCGGACACGTGGCCGCCCCTGCAATACTACCTTGAATCTGTACTGCAGCACGTCCCGCTGGGAACACCGTGACTGAGAACCACGGAGGACGGGCGCACGCGTTAGTTGCGGTGAGGAAGGCCAGAATATCTGTCCACCACCGTCCCCGTGTAGAAGGCGATGGAAAGGAGAGTGGGTATGTGTGCCTAGTGTTCTTCACTGATGCGAATGCGTGCATCATTACCCAAAGATAGATAAGCGCAGGGATAGAACGCAAAAAATCGGGTACACACACACACACACACACCCCGATGGGACAAAAGGCAAAACCAGCCCCCCCCCCGCGTGAGGTGGCGACTGGGGGTGTATCGCGGGCACAGTCCTCCATCAAAGGAGTAACCCCACGCCTTTCCCGTTGTTCCGGGTGGAATAACACCACCACAGGCGCCTCACAGTGCCGACGGAGACCAAGCCCCTCGACAGCGTGCAACGGTACTGTTACCCTACGCCTACATGTTGCATCTCCACCCGCTACCTTTAGATAGCAGCGCCAGGGGGCTTGTAGCGGGCAAGGGGGGTTCTGCAATGCCTAGTCTCTCACCACTGCGTGAAGCGGCAGGCTTTCCTCTCGAATTCAGCGGGCGTCAGGACGACGACTGTGCATCGTCAAGCGCACATGAAAGAACCCCCCCCTTACACACACATACATAAAGAAGAGCAGCTGGGCGAGAGATGCGTTACAACCCACCCCGACAGGCGACCCTCCCTTCCGTTGACGTTACTTTCCCCCAGACGCAGAGACTCCTATCCACCCTGGACCTGTATGCTCGTGCCCAAAGGGTGCTGAATGGCACCACGAGACCCCCCCCCCGCTGCCGAACTCACTTAACACAACCCCGACAATCATGACGGTCCCATACATCGCGTGAGTATGGCGAGACGAAGGCAGAGCAGGCGGTCGTGACAACCCGCATAACCGGTGGAGGCAGCGAGGGGGGGGGCGGGGCGGTAGGGCTACAGGACCCTATAGGTTGCCTCCTCCACTTCTTCCTGCTCTTGTCGGCTGTGGGATGCTTGCCGCCGTCCCGTAAGCGTCTTGGGTAGGGATGGCGCATCGCTTGCTGCGGCTTCGAAGTACCCAACATCACCGTCCCAGTAGTGCTCCACAAGGAACTCTGCCTGCTCCACCGCCCGTATTTCGGCCTCCACGTCCATGATGGCGAGTTGCTGATGCTTGGGACTATACAGAGAGGTGTTACGCTCGTGACGGGGAAGCAGATAGGTGAGGAAGGGATTACGCCTGCCGCTGCCGCCGCCCAAGACAAGGGGGTCCTCATACCCTCCCATGCCGGCCTCTTCCACCGCCCGGCGAATGCGGCTCTCCCTCTGGGCGCTGTCGATCGCTGTCACCGCCGCATCCCCCACGTGCGGGGGCGGCGGGCTCGAATGGCCGCTAAGCTCCCTCGCCACCTCCACGGCGGTGGGAGTGCCGCTGCCGTCGGGCTGGCACATTTCTCGGGCCATGCCCAGCGAGGGCATCCAGTGCCGCGAGACACTGTGCACATATAGAAGCATCCCGATGCCAGTTACAAGTGTCAGCGAGGTCAGCAACACCCCGCCCGTGTGGTCGCGGAGGGCGAGCAGCAGAACCCCGCCGACCTCCGCTAGGCAATACAACCACGCCACACTGCGCACCACCTGCGCCGTGACGCTGAAGTCCGTGCAGTCCTGCATCGGGGGCAATGAGGGCTGGTAGCGATCGTACAGCCGCGCCCGCTGTGTGAAGTATCTCACGACGAAGTAGAGCGCCACGAAGAGCTCCAGGAGGGGGACCGTCATGTGGAACAGCAGGCCTATCGCCAGAATGGTGAGATCCGTGCTGTAGCACTGAGGTAGATTGAACTCACAGTGGGCGAAGAGCGCGTCATAGCTGCGCTGCACCCGTGCCCGTTGTCGCAGGAAGAGCGCCTTCAGAAGCGGCACGGGATCTAGCACGTTTATCCAGGCGGCGAGCGCCGTTGCCGTGATGACCTTGGCATACCAATACCCCCCGACGGGGCTCACACAGGAAACGAAGAACTCCACCACGGCCTCCCTATTCGGGACGAGGATGAGGTCCGCCATCTGCGAGAGGCCACCCTGCAGCGCTGCCTGGAAGACGACCCCAGTCAGGACCATGAAGAGGTACTGCAGATAGAGGTGCCCGCCGTCACACTCGGCCTTATTGAAAGCCCCCATGGAGACGATCATGCGGCGCAGAAGGTACGGAAGAATAGTGTTGAAGATGGCGAGGACGATGACGGGGAGGTAGGCGCTCAAGGCCCCGCGCAGCCACTTGGGGACGTGGGCGTGGTACTGCTCCTGTAGACCCTTACCCACCCACGGCACGTACGCGATGCTGTCGAGCGACCCGAGGATGCCCACGGGGATCGACCACGTGAAGAGGAGCACCACGAAGAGAAGGCTAAAGCACACGGACCGTAGGATGCGGGTCACCTTGCTGACCCAGAGGTTGCGCTGGATGATGCGCCCGGGAGGGCCGGCAGGGGTGGCGGAGATGTTGGAGAGCCAGCCCCCGAACCGCGCTTGAAGGACGTTTGTAAACTCAAACGCGGAGAGGGCGTCCTGGAAGACCACGAACACGGCCCCGGTCGCGCTCCGGAGCGCAACCGTCTCAAGGACACGGTTTAGGCGGGCTGCCCGGCGGCGGAAGCGGTCCTCGTGGTACGGCACCGCCGGGACCGACGTGCAGCAATGGGGGATCGGGAGGCGCATCATCAGTCGTGGCGCGCCACGGTTGATCGCCTCTGCCCTCTCCCCGTCCAAATCCCTGCCATAAGACTCGTGATGCGCTCCAGCCGCCGCCCCCTCGTTCATATCCATCTCTCTGCGCTCGCTGCGGCCCGATATGATGACAGATGTCGCACAGTGAGTATTCGTCGCATCGGCGGCACGCCCCAGTTGCATCGCCGCGGAGCGACGCTGCAGTGCTTTCTCCTTCGCCACTGCCTCCTGCAGGTCGGCCATCGCCTCCTCCGCCTGGGCGATCTGGTGGTAGGCGCCGGGGGGGGACTCGTGCGTGAAGAGCACCTCCACCACTTTGTTCGGTCTGGTAAACACCAGGTTACTTCGCCGCGTCTTGTAGTAGCCACAGCCCAGGGCGGAAAAGATGCATGCGGGCCACGAGAAGTCCAAGTGCTCGTACACGTACTCGTCCCCATCCTCTGACGAGTAGTTGGCCAGGGACACCGCCGTGGAGTCCGCGTTATCCCGGCGCTGCTCGGTGACGGGGCGTCGTGGAGGGAAGTAAGCGCCCTCCTCGAGGTATGCATGGGAGAAGACGTCGACGGACTGCAGCGTATCCGGGTCCAGCCCACGCACGGCGGACACGCGATACCCCAATGCGTGCTGCATCTGCATCCGCATCACCCGCCGGACATACTCGTCCACCCTTCTAACAAAGTAAACCGTCGTGAGACTGAAAACGATACAAAAGCAGCAGTTAAAGAGAACCACCAGCCACCACCGCCAGCTGTTGGGGGAGATGTTCTGTATAGTCAGGTCGGAGAGGCCGGGCCGAAGCACCACCTCGCACTCTTTCGTCTCTTCCACGTACGCGCAGTTCGGTGCCAACGCGAGACAGGCGGTGCTGTTCTTGACGTGGCGGTTGCACTGGTGCACATCACGCCGTAGCTGGTAGTTCCTGCCGAACTGGTCCGTGCTCGAGAGCACGCATATCCCAACCGCGAAGAGGCTGCCTAGAAGCAGAAAAGCGGCAAAATATTTCAGGGTAAACGTGTAAAGCGCCACCTGCGGGTCCAGCGACGTACGTGGCAGCGCGTCTTTTCCTTCCGTGGCCTCCAACGCTTGGGATGCTGGCGCGGTGGAGGGTGCCGCGCTGGACTCCGTATGAGACCATTGCTCCCTTTGGTGCTCCGGGTCGGTGGGTAGCGGGTCCATCAGTGCCCCCGCAAGATGGGCGACGGATTCCTCCACACACAGCAAGTCGCGGAGCCTGGGCCAGGCAAAGAGGGTCGCCCGATAGGGAAGGTTGGTTCCCGTCCGCTTGGCGGGGGATACGGGGCCGCTGTGGTTCTGCGGCGATGGGTTGGACACCAGGGTGTCGGCTGTGCGTGGAGGCGGGATGACGGTATGGTTTGGTCTGTAAAGCCGCTTGATCCACAACACCTGACTAAGATGGAGAAAGACAGTGGGGGGCACTGTCAGCAGCAGCATCACGGCACCGAGCGCAAGTGAGGAGAAGAGACCCTGGTCGTCGAACGCCATCTCCACGCGTACCGGTCGCCCTGTGAACATCGTCCCTCTCTGGTGAGTGAGCGAATAGTAAACAAGAACAACAACAGACAGCAGCACACAGACGATGGAGTTCCAATACAGGCCTGTCAGAGCGATGTGTCTTCGTCCTGCTGAGATTGAGTTGTATGAGTCACCAAGAGACAACTCGGGGCTAATGTCTCGGAGGTGAGGGCGTTATGTATGCCCGGTGCCGTTGGCCAACACCAGAATAGAGGTACGACGAGAGGCGCTGATGCGCGTGTATTGAAAGGGGGGGGGAGGAGGGTGAGGCGATTCGAGTAATTAAACGTATTGACTATTTATGCTGCAGCGTATCGTTGCGTGCGTGCGTGTGTGTGTGAGGAAGCAATCTCCTCTTCCCTGAGTCCCAAATGCCGTTTCGACTGTCCCCTTATGCCAGCGGATGCCGACAGCGGGGTGGGGGCCGTCGTACAGGACACGTTGAACGCACGGATAGGAAAAGCACACACACACCACGGGCACTGTGCGAGAGATGAAGCAGGAAGGAGAGGCCAAAAGGGCTGATGTCAGAGAAACGATGGGAGGGAAGTGCGTTTGTGTGGGCATGATGCAGCATTCAGTCCAACCCACCTTCTCTTATCATGAACCAGAGCAATCGCCAACGAGTCACCCCGCGCCGCTTTCGCACCTCGACACGGCTCTTCTCCAGCTTACATCCCACCCCCTCCCCTTCCTCCTCTCACAGCCCCATCGCTCTTCCACCTGCATACACGACCGCCATGGAGGAGGACGGTGATCGAAGTGGTAGTGGAGAACCGGGAGGGGGGTTCTCGCTCTCTTACATCGCCAGACCGTTCAGTGAGACATCTTCCCAACACATCGGCCACTTCCGCCACACAGCGCTCCCATCCTCACAGGGCGTAGGTCACGTGCTTCGCCGACGTCGACTTGTTCATCTTCAGAGAGCTCTTCAAGGGAGACGGCCCAGCGGGAACCGCTTCCCCTGCTGCAGTTGCCGCTGGGCCCGCCCCTGTAGCGGTGTGTCTTCCCACAGAGGCTCGTGCCAGCGCCGCCTTCGGCATGAGTGGGGGCACCGTCACTTGAGGTTTGACACTGTGGCTGACCTGCAGCGTCGTTTCTTCTGCTTCTTGCACCTCGTGTGCATGCGACGGCGTTTCCTCATCCAAGGTCATCTCATTATCCACATCATCATCCTGTACCGGCGCATTGCCTACGCCACAGTCCTCCACCACGACATACCGCCACGGGTGGCCCTGCACGTTGCCGTAGGGTGCCACCTCCCGCAGAAAGTCCTCCAATCCGCGGGTGACGCGACCGAAGCAGACGTGACGCCCGTTGAAGACCTTCTCCTTGTCCTTTGAGGTGGTGATGAAAAACTGCGTGCCGTTGCTGTTGGGGCCGTTGTTTGCCATCGACAGCAGACCCGCCTCGTTGTGCCGCCGCTTCTTGCTTTCATCATCAAACCAACCACGCCCGGCACTGGAGAAGTGGTTCGCCCCGCCGTCGACGCGCATCGTTATGTCCCCGCCCTGGGCAAAGTAGGTGGGAACGATTTTATGGAACAAGGTGCCGCGGTAGCTCGGTTTGATGCCTTGAAAGCAGTACGTCTGTCCCACTCGTGAGGTACTCTCCCCGCAGCAGAGTCGTCTGAAGTTGGCGCACGCCCGCGGGGCCTCGTCGTCAAACAGTTCGAACTCGAGACATATCCCGGCCCCGACGGGCTGGCCCGCGCCGCGGGTGGACTGCATCAGATCACTCTGAGCTTGCACCATCGTCCCCGCGAGGGAGGGAACGTCGGGGAATTCGTCAAATATAGCAAGTTTCATCCATGCGGTCGTATGGGCGATGCGCTTGGAGTGGCTGGCGTACACGGTGCCTGAGGCGGCGCTACCGGCGGTCACGGTGCCGCCCAGGTGTCGTGTGCAGGAAAGGGACATGGCTACTCTCGACGTCACCTACGGCAGGGATTTGGGTGGGCTTTCTTCGGCTGCCATGAGACAGGTGAAGAGAGAAGACGGTGTGGAAAAGCAATACATGCGGTACACATATATATTACGTACACGTGTGTGTGTGTGCCAGCGGGAAGCGCACCGTTCCTCTCTCCCCCTCTCTCTCTCTCTCTCACACACGCCTACATCCTGTTTTAACCCCTAATAACAACAACACCAAACACAACGGGCACCATCGCGACTCGTGCATGACGCTTGTTTCTTTGCCTGGTGCTCGGGGCCTACCGACCTTGTGATTCCCTCTCCCCTTCTCTCGAGTACTAGAGCGCTGGGGGGGGGGACACGTACAGTATCCCCACGCTACCACGCCATGAAAGACGGGGCAGACCCTGCCCCCTCACCCGTACGCGTCCTCCCAGCCGGTGCGACGGTAAACAATTCACTAATCTGCGATGATGGGTAAAGGGTGTGTGACCCCACTCTCCCTCCCCCGCTCATCGCTAAAAGGGCGAGTACGGCGACGGGGGTGGTCGACGCTTCGCCGGTGTGAAGGCACGGCCGCTCTCCAGAAAGGATTTCATAAGGATGTGCATAAATGGCTTCGGTTGCCCCGCATCGCGCGTCCCTGCCGGTCCGCCGGCCGCCGACACAGGAGTCGGCAACGCCGGTGAAATGCTATTAGCAAGCATCTCGAACGTGATGGGCGTGCTATGGCGCGGTAGGCCAGCGCGATACTTCGCGAGCACGTCCTCCCCGTAGTGGTGGAGAAGGGCTGCAGCATGCATGTAGCAGGCCCGCTCAGCATCTTTCTTCTTTAGCGATAGACCCACTGCAAGAAGATAGTCCTCGTCCTCGTCAGGTGCGATGGGCGCGGGGACACTTTCCATGACAGTGATGTTCTTCGCAGCGGGCTGCTCGTTCGCGCCGTCTGCCACACCGGCCCCCACCTCTCTCTCCGACGTCCTGCCAGGCTTGGGCAGACGGAGGTACGCGATGTTGTGCACGCTCACCTGCTTGCCGTAACCGGTAATGTAAATGGCTACCGATATGTTCTGTTCCCGTGCCGCCAGCCACTGGTGAACCAGCGCGTCCGTCACGCCCTCATCGGGCGCTGCCGGCTTGCCCATCTCCCGCCGCATGGCCTGGCGATGGCGGAGGTAGTTCTGCACACACGTCCTGACGTCGTTGCCCATGCTCACCATCACTGCCTCCTCAGCGATGCCGTCGCAGCACACGGCGAAGTCCTCGGGGATGGAGAGGCGGAGGATGCGGATGGTGTCTCGGCAGTGCGGCAGCAGACGTGGGTTGTTCCCCTCAATAAGGTAGCCCGGCAGATACGGCATGTTGGGGCGCTTGGCTGCTGCGGGATCAGAGCGGCTGGCGGGGGCGCCCGGCTGCGTCTCATCGCTCATAGCGCGCGGGTCCTTGACGATGGTGGGCTTGAACTCCGCAATGGGACCCCAGGGCCGCACGAGCCCCTCCACGTCCGCCGCCGTTACCATGCCCAACAGACCCCGTTGCTGTATGTACCGCCGTTGCCTCGCCTCCTCGCGGAAGACAGGGATTCCGAGGGAGCAGAGGGAGTCTACGGCGTGCAGGGAACAGAGCTCCACCGCCTGGGTGATGGACCGTCCTACCGCGTTACCCCCCCGCACGCCGTATTCCCGCGGGACGGGTGTGACTGTGGTGGCGCGGTACAAGTCCCCCATACGGGTGATGATAAACAGGTCCGGGTAGGGATTGCGGGCCACCTGTCGCTGCCATTGACGCAACGCTGCCGTTGCCTCCTCCAACAGCTCTGGCGGGGGGTTCACTTCGAGGAAATCCCCGCAGTACAGATTGATCTCATTGTGCGCACCGACGATGCGCTCCGCGGTGGACCTGGCGTAACCGGAGCGCCGTAGTACGGCCGGATCCATCCATATCTCGTCCCCGCCGACCTGCTGCTTCAGAGGAAGTGGCAGCGCGTCGTGCGGGCGGGGGTGCCGAAGGTCGCCCCGGACGGGATTGGGTGCCCAGCGCCCGTAGCGCTCCACTGCATCCGCGTGTCTCCCCTGTCGGGTATCGTCGTTTGGGAAGAGCGGACAAGCAAGGGCGTCCAGGAGCAGCTCCGCGTGCATCGCCGCCAGATGGGTTGCCACTTCCTGCGTCTGCGCTTTCCCTGTGGCGCTCACCGGGGCATCCACCAACCGCACCTCTACCACATACATCCGCGATGAAAAGCCAGCCACGACGACATGCCGGACAGTGATGCGATCCTTCAGCGCCACACCGTGCTGCAAGAAGTAGTCCTTGAGGCGCTCGAGTGCGCTGGGCTCGTAGACGCATGGCAGCACCAAGGCGTCCTCCGGGGTCGGTGAGCAGCGCGTCGAGGAGACGTTCACCATCTGCCACAGACCATTCTCTGTCGGGTCGAAGGAGGAGGTGGGCTTTCCACTTGGGCCCGCAGACCGGGCGGCTCCCTCTTCAACCCCAGACATGCACTGAGCCAGCGCCCAGGGGTAATGCACCGCGGCGCGGTAGGCGGCGATCCAGTCGGGGTCATCCGACACTGGAGTCGCAGGATCGCATATGACGGGTGCTGGCCCCGTGGCGATACCCGAGGTTGATCCGGTGGCAGCTTCCACAGATTCTTGCTCTGGGAACACCGCCTTGAGTTGTCCGCGACGCTTCGCATGACCAACCGGCTCTACAAGCACCGCCTCCGCCACCGTGGTGGTGAACAGGGATGAGCCCTCTCCCTCCGAGGTCTTCGATGAGCTCGTGCAGTACCCGCTGGTGCCATCGATCCCACTACCGCATCGCCCCTCTGCTGACGCCCAGGCAGGGCGACCACTCTCTACACCCGCCACCATACGTAGAGGTGGCGGTATCGCCGTGCCCTCTGGCCGGACAGGGTCCCCAGGCATCGGCGCGTAGCGGCCCTGCCGGCGAACGCTCTCGGCATGCTTCTGCTGCATCGACGGCAGACGGAAGAGCGGGATGCCGAGTGTATCGCAGACCCGCTCCGCGTGCATCGCTGCCAGAACCTCGGCATCCCGCTTCGTCTCCCCGACCCCCTCTGCCACGTACAGGTGATGCGGTGCGGGAAGGATAAGCTTACACGATGTGATGAATACCTCCTTGCCCTCCATCATATCCTCGCGGGTGTCGAAGACGTCGGGTGTGGTACTCCCCATGCGCCGGATGAAGTTAACAACTCGACTGCGGGCAAACTGATCCACACTGGTGACGTCCCAGTACGAGCGGTGATGCAGCGCCCGCATGAGCTCCTCGTGTGTGGAGGGATGGCGCTTCCCGGACCCCGTGTGGGGTGTGGCCATGGAGGCTGCGGACGAGGCGACGCCGCCGTCGTCGATGTCCTTCGTGCCCTTTAGCGCCGTGCTGTCGTGCTCGTTCGGTGAAGTGCTCTCGCCGTCTACTCCCGCCATACAGCCATGCGTACCGGGGTTGGGACTAGGCCGGTCGTTACCGCAAAATATTCCACTCACCTCATCGCTGGCGAAGGCCTCGATAACGATCATCTCAGGCAGTATCGGATCCCCCCTTGAGGAACTGACCTGCCGACGGGGGAAAGCAAGCGGGGGAAACGGACATGCTGCGTGGAGCATGTGTGCCCGGCGAAGAAGCCGGGCCGTGCGGTACAGGCGCACGCCTCCAAAGCGAGCCCACCGCATGCGGGCGTGACTTGGTGTAACCTAATGCGTGGCTGTCTGCCACCAGCAGCAGATCCCCCCTCCCCCTCTTGCGGCTCTGGTGAAAGCACACGGGGTCTCGTCCTTTGCCAACCTCCGCTCCCTACAGCAATGCGCAGCGCCAAAAATATATATTCACCCCACCCCCACGACAGAGAGAGAGACAGAGAGAGAGCAGGTACACGAATGGGGTGCACGATAGCCGGGAGTGATGTAGAGGATAGAGACCATCTGAACTGGGAGCGCTCACGACCCTCCCCCCTGCCCGTCCTCCTCCCGTACGTTGTCGGGTACAAACTCCTCAACACCTTGTGTACAGCACCCTTGTACTCTCCTGCCCCACTTAGGACCCAAAACCCTAATCCCCCCCCGTCCAGTCCCCCGCCGATCGGTGATGGCCCGACTACGCCACGTACTCCAGCAAGTGCGGATCCGTCTCACTCCTTTGGATGTAGCCTCGGAGGATGAGATCCTCAACGCGTTCCTTTACTTGCCGCAGTGATGGCAAGAACAGCCTGGCCACCTGAAGCGTGGCGAGGTCGAGGAGTTCCTGATACCGCACGCCTCGCTGGCGCTTCATGACGCGAATGAGAGCGGCATCGAGCTGCTCCACGCGTGTGGCGGCCGGCTGGCTCGCACTCCCTGACTCCGTGGACTTCCCGCTGGCCCTTCCAGGCGAAGAGCCTGGTCCCCATGCGCGTGGTGCGGGCAGTCGCACTTTGTGCAGCTTGTCCACGAAGGAGCGATTAAGGGCAAAGCGATGCGTCGGCTGGGGAAGTGTTGGCGGTGAGAGGGCTCTCTTCTCTTTCAAGTCGAACTGCACCAGGAGTGGACAGGGCAACGTCACGAGCAGTGGGCCGAGATGGACACGCACCTCCTCGAAGGGGAGTCCCACCGCTTGCGCTAGGTCCGCCCCCGTTATGCCGTCGGGTGAGCGTGAGAGGCTCCCTCTGGGGTTCCCCTGACGGACCACGTTCGATACCGTCGGCACCACGTGTACGGACTGCGGAGCGTAGGACAAGTCGGCCACCGGGTCGACATACGCCGGGCCCGCCGCGGCGCTACAGGCGTCACTCACGGCAAGGAGAATTGTCGCTTGGTGCATGTGGGCGCAGATCTCCCACTGGCCGAGGGGGAACTCAGCGAGGAGGGTGGCGGTTCCGAGACTGTGTGCCCACTGCAGTGTGCGTGAGTCGTGTACAGTGGCATAGAAGTGGCGGAAGGCGTCCAACCCCCGCTGCAGTGTGACGTGCGGCCTCAGCTGCAGGACCGGATGGGCGGGCCAGTGCACGGACGTCAGTAGCTGGACTGTGATTGGCACCGGCAGCTTGACATAAGCAGTCGTCTGCTGGAACTGCGAGGCCAGCAGCTCCGTCGTGACACAGTCGCGCACCATGGCCTGCAGGGAGTGGGTGGCGCCACACCCCAGGGAGCCCTGCAGCTCGTGAAGCAGGAGCTGCACCACTTCCAATGAGCATGTCGATCGCTCCATGGTGCGTAGCAGCCGACGCGCGAGAAACGTCTTGAGGTATGTGAGGTAGGTGTCCTTGCTGTCCAAGAGGGCAACGAAGCGGGCCACATATGTAGCGCGTATCGTGCTTGGGGCGGCAACCACCAAGCTGTCACAAAGCATGTCGCTGTAAGCCGCCAGCAGCAACGGCACATCCATGACTGGCGCCTCCCCGTCGGGGCCACAGAGGCCCACCAAAGGGGCAGTTGCCTTTTCACCCGCATCGCGACTCAGCAAGACACTTGGCATGCCGGTGCTCGCCAGCCGCGCGCTGCGGGCTCGCTCTTCCACGACGGCCGGATTCCCGTACTGTGGCCAACGCGCGGGGTTGAGCACTTCGCCAAAGCCGTCCTGCAGGGCGTGGTGCAGCACCGAGTTGTCATGAAAGTGGTCCGTGATGAGCTCGGAGTAGTGGCTGTACAGCTCCAGCAAGGCGGTTATCAGCGCCCACCCGGCCGAGGGGGCAGCACCAGCAGGGCCAGGAGGCGCCGGCGGAGGAGTGTCGCCTCGCTTTCGTGGGGCTGCGGCCGTGCCCACGGTATTCGGACGCGCTTCTTCCCCCCGGCGCTCGAGGTACTGCGCCACGTGGCGGGCCGCACTCTCAATCACCTTGGAGGCGAGTACGCTGGCAAGCAGCAGCATACAGCTCGCCTCTCCCGTTCGGGTAAATGCCGTGACCATCTGCGTGACCGCCTCCACCGCGGATGGGTCGTCACTGAGCGCTGTACCGGTGCCAGGGCTTGCACCTTGCGTGGGTGGCGTGACTGGTGCGGCGTTGATGTACACGTCTTCCCACAACGCCAGCAGAGCATCAAATCCACAGCGGGGGTCGAGTATGAGCTGTCGGTGCACGTCGATCAACAGCACCTGGTTCAGCTGAGCAAGCAGCGCGTCGGTGAAGGGGTGGAAGGTGATGCGGCGAACCATGTCCCGCTCCAGGTTCATGACACAGTGGACCCAGTCTAGATAGTGCCGTCGGTGCTCGGCGTCGATGAGTTGTGCCTCGCGCGCCGTGGTATAGAAGCTCCGCGCATGACGGATACAGGCATCGCCAAAGTCATCGTTCACCATCTGTGGCAGCGGTTTCGCCACCTCCGTGATGATGGACCCGATGGAATCCTGCCCAGGGTCATTACTGATCCAAATACTTCGGCTTGGGCGACCCTTGCCGACCTTCGCCGCGTGGTGGGAGAGGGAGTCCGAGAGGGCGCTGCTCTTCAGCCGCTCGCGCAGCTCCATCACGTTCTGCAGATCCACGACCACGACGGCGTCACCGCTGTCGACCGAGGCAGCGCAGCCGGCTCTCTCCTTCTCGTCGCCGCTGTCCACTGCAGGGACGTCTGACGGGCTCTCTTCCGCGACCATGTAGGACGGGGTTATCTTGACTGTCGTCAGCAGTTCGCACATGAGCCCGAGGGAGTCCTCCACGAGCCGGAGCTCCGCATCATCGATCTGAGGCAGCGACTCACGCAGAGCAGCCATGGTGGCGAGGATCTCGTGCAGCAGAAGCACTTTTACAGGCTCGTAGACGACGACGTAGAAGAGCTTCATGCACATCATCGTAACGGTGTCCATGCCGAAGCGCTTCGTGTAGTACTGATCCAAATACCCAAAGCATGACAGCACCACACGGCGAAAGAGGGTGAAGGTCGCGTACGCCTGGCAGAAGGCGCGGCAGACACCGCGCTGTGTGGGGCAGTGCGCATCGAGAGACGACGTCACCGCCCTCTCTCGTCGGCCGACCGTATCTCGAGCGGGGGTCGGTGACACCTCCGCCATCACATCGTGGACGCCACTTGCCGGAGTCACACCGCCCCCCGCCGCCGTTGCCTCAGGAGAGGTGGACTGGCTGCGGTGATGGCTTCTCCTTCGCCGCCTCCCGCCGATGGCAAATGGAGAAGCGATTTGTCGGAGGAACCGCTCCGCCGATGATACGTGACCAAACTCGGTCTCGCCGTCTTCACGCCGGAAGAGCCACCGCCGTAGGGAACGGAAGGGACTGTTGGCCATGTGCGAGCCGACACTGAGGTCGTTGCCGCTCTGGTGGCGTCGTGAATGTTTCGCCGCGATGCCAGACGACAGAGCTCGCTCTATCTCGCTCGCCCGCCGTCCATCGCCCGACGCTTCGGCACGTGCCTCCTCCGTTGTCACCACATGCATGCGCCGGTGGCTCACCGCTTGTAGAGTCGGGTACAAGGCGAAAGTCTCAAGATGTTGCAACACGGAGAGCGCTAGGCGGCGGTACAGCTCACGAGACTTGTTTGGCGAGCCGCTGCAGAGGTTGTAGACGAAGGTATACCACGTCATCTTGTGCTTGGCCGTCGCCAGCTGCGGCGTCGCCCATGGGTCGGCGATTACCAAAGCCGTGTAGGAGGAAAATAGGTAGTCGTCGATGCTGATCCACCAGTTGTCCAGAGAATTACTGTCGACCACAGGGTGGATGTCTGCCGGTGAGCACATCTGTGACGGGGGACTACTTGGATACGCGACAGGGCTCGTATACGCCCCTTGGGCAGAATCACCTCTTGGTGAGACGCCCGATGGCGAGTGACGCGGCGCTATATCAAGACGCGTGGTGATCAGTCCGTCATCCTGACCTTCCACTGACATGGGAGAGGGCAACGGTGTGCTGGGGTTGGACTGTGGCGAGGGGTGCATACCTCCCAACTACCAGCTGAGTGACAGATACGACCCCGTTTGTACACTACTCCACCCTGTCTATTCACGAAGAAGAGCGCAACTCCAAACAAGGTACAACCACCCCGAGGGAGAAGCAGCGGGTGGTGGTGGTGGCAGGGAGACGCGTGGAGGGGTTGGATGCCGGGCGGGAATGTGGCACTTCCAGCAGAATGTCGCTCGGTCAGTGTATTCTTCTTCTCGCTCTGCAGCTCTACGATTCGTCCTCACAACCCACGTGCGGAACACCCGATCCCCGTTGGGGACAGGCACCTACGGCGGGGGACTGACAGGGTGTTATACAAGACAGCCGTGGCGGTGGATGAGCGATGGCTGCCTCCCACCGGTGCCTCAGAAGTCTCTCCCGCCCCACCCAAGCCAAACGCAAGAAGAAAAGATAAGAAAAGAGACGATGGACGGAAGGTGTTGCCGGGGAGGAAGGGACCAACGGCGGGTTTGGCGGGGCTGATGTCCGCCCTCCGCCGCCCCGCCACGGTGATCCGCAGGCACACGATACACCGTGCCGCCAAGCATGGCCTACACAAGCAGCTGTTATGCTGGTAAGGTGGTGTGAGGGGTGATGTCAGGGACACAGCTACTCCCACTCCTCCTCCGCTTGCTGTCCTACTTGAACGACAGGCATGGCTGGACATACCGCCCGCACAACCGAAGGCGACAAGGGGTGACGCGACGAGGACGGGGTTCTGCGCACACAGCCCCTGTGACGACGTCCACTCCCTACAAGGAGCGCCTGCCTAGTGTTCTCCCCCACCCATCCCATGTACGTTACACTGACACAGCACTCGCCTGCGCGTCCCACGCGGTAGCAGTGCCACCCACCTTCCGCTTCGCTCAACATCCTCACGTCCTCGACCACGCAGCGACGTACATATACACGCCCTACACGTTCAGGGGTCGTCTAGGGCGTTGACGCTGGCGGCTTTCCAGTACTTCCGGTCTTCTTCTTGTTTATCGACTTGGGCGCGTTCTTCACGTGTGAGAGAAGATTTTTCATCGCATCAGATCGAGACCCTGAGCTGCCACCAGCGAAGGAAGTCTGCACACCACCACTTCCACGCCGCGATGACGGTGGCGAGCGCGGCCTCGGTTGGCCACTGGGCTCTGCCCGCTGCGATGGCTCGCCCACTGCACTGCTCAGCTTGAATCCAGCTGTGCTTTGGCGTCCACCGTCATGTTTGCCCCGGGCCCCACTGAGGAGCGGTTCCGACTGCTGCTGCCTTGGTGCGCGCCGCTGCGTGCTTGGGCGGCCGCTGGGATGTACCAGCTGCGCCTCCTCCACGCTTCGTCCTTCAATAATGTTCCGCCAGTAACGTTCTGCGTTTCGACGGAACTCCTGCTCGAGTGTTGAGGACGCCTCCTGATCCATCGCACGCGCCAGTCCCTGCTGGGCGTTCTCACTTTCATAGCGCAGCGCGGGTGTAGCGGCCACATAGTCCTGGAGGAGGCTGTGGTAGAGGTGCAGCATTGGCATCGTGCGGTGGAAGAAGCGGTTGAAGGTGGCCACCAGCCCCGCCCCTGATTGGGAGCTCAAGAGGAAGCGCAGCGCGGGGTGTGACGAGATGGACTTGTAGTGCGCAGAGGTGTGTAGAGCCTGCCGGAGGCCCTGATCGTTATCTGTCGTGACGTACACCACATCGGACTTGCGGTTCGTGAAGTACGTCAGGGACTTGGAGTTGGCCGCAATGAAGCCTGTCGCAAAGACCCGCACGGGACCTGCCAGGATGCCATAGCGCTGAAATAAGGAGACCGTCTCGATGGATTCCACCAAGGTGTTTTCGAACTGGAAGGGTCCAAGGGTGGGGGGCAGGAGACGCAGCTGCGTGTATTGACCCGGGTGGCGTCCGGTGGTGTCCTCCTCGAAATACCCCACCGCCGCCCTGGCAAGCCGATCAGGATGATTACAGAAGAGCGCGAGGAAGGCGATGAAGGCCTCGATCGCCACCGTCACGTTGGGCACATACTTCCCTTCACAGTAGTCGGTATACAGCTTGGCTACCTTGCGGTGATCGTCGTGGAAGACTGGCAGCATGGCGGTGAAGAACTCCTGCCGCAGAACGGGGCTACGGGAGTTCTCCCGCACGGCGTAGCGGACGTCCATAGCGAGGCCGTCGTGCTGTGTCGTGAGCTCCTCCAACACCTGCACCACCATTTTGTCTTCCCCACCTGCCCGACCACCGGTGCTGCCGCGGTGCGACGACGGCAGTACGCTGCCACCGCTTCCACGGGCATGCCCAGACGTCGCGGCCGCGGTAGACCTGGCGCCCCCCCGACCAGGTCCACTCCAGGTGAGTACCAGCGACACCGGCAAGACGAAGCCATCCGCCCGCGGCTCCGTCTCTGGACAGTTGGCCAAGCCCCGGATGACCACCGAGACGCCCTCCGCCGTCATGCCCAGTCTGGCGAGCAGCGCGCTGAGCTCGGTGCTCTTGACAAAAGGGACGACGCTGCCGCTGGACCGCGCGGAGCCACGGTGCGCCGCCATCGTCTTCTGCGCGATGAAGGAGGAGGGGATGCCGCGGCCAACGATCTTCGCCAGCTCCCGCTGAAAGGTGCGGAGGATGTCCTGCTGGAGGTGCGCCAGGTAGGCCTTGTCCGTCAGGTGTGGCACGCCGCTCAGCGAGACCCGCTGTAGTAGTGCGGGGATGTAGGGCTCGTCGCTGACACCGAGGGGGTGCTGCTGGGCATACTCAAGTCTGTACAGCGAGCGGTCGACATCCGCCCACAGGCGCCCCCCGCCCTCGGCACCGGCCGCGCCAAGCGTGGCACCGGAGCTGGGCAGGGCCAGCGGCGGTACATTCTGTGGCAAGTCGCTGTTGAAGGCTTCAAGCTCGTCCTTTAGGTAGTGCTGGAGCACCTTTGAGAGCATCAGCGATGGTGGTCGACCCCACTCCCGCCATTCCTGAACCGACAACAACAGCTGACGGACGTTGACGGCGTTGTTCCCGCACTGCTCCAGCGCCCAGAGATGGATATCGCGGTCGCCGAGCTTCTCATCAAAGAGTCGTACGAGGGCGTTGCCGTAGCCAAGCGTCGCGACGCGACTCTCTTCCACCCCGAGTGTATTGAAGTGCGTCGTGTCATGCCCGGGGGAGTGGCCGTGCGGACCAAGGCCAAAGCCTTTGCTGTAGTCCTCCGCGATGGCCCGAATGCGCTCGCCCATGCCGTAGGACGTCCCGAAGGGTGGTATCTTGCCTGAAAAAGGAAGGTTCGCACCGTCGACGATGTGCTGTTCGCTGCCATCGCGGAAGGCCAGCTGCTCCTTGTTCCGCTGCTCCCAACCGTACGACAACGATGTCCACCAGGGCTCGTTCAGCTGCAGCGACTGCGTCTCTGTAGGGCTCTTGATAAAATTCCCAGGCCTTCTGCCACTGATATCACGCAGCGCTTGCTCGATCACACCCATCTCCTCGTCGGTGATGACCGGCGCCTCGCCCCAACCGTTCTCCAGCTCGTGGCGGTCCACGGTGGGCATCCCGTACGTACGCTGTGACTCCCACTTGCCGGCGAACAAGACGGATCGCTCTCGCCGCTCCGGGATCACCTCAAAGGCCTGCGGGTTGTGAAAGAACTGCTTGGAGAGGAGACGGTCCTTGTACTCCTTCGTCACGAAGTCGTCTTGGGTGGTGTGCTGCGTGTAGCCGAAGCGTTTCACCTTGGGCGTGTACTTGCCCTTCACGAGGGAGCCCCACCGCTCACGTGTGAATGGGGCATAGAGCGCCTCACGGAGCTGCTCATCGACAAAGTCATTACGGAAAGGGGTCTGCCACGACGGGGGTTCCTCCAGTGGCTCGACGCCGAGTTCCTTGAAAGAGTATCGCTGCTTCACCTCTTCGGGCCCACCCAAGGGTACCGCCACGCTGCGGTCCAGCACGCTACTGCCGCCCTTTAACAGCCGCCACTGCACGTACAGCATCCCATGCCGTACTCCGACCACCTGGCCAAGGAACTCCTCTTTCGCCGTGCGCTGATCGTCGAGGATCGATACCCCGGCCCGCCGCTCCATACGTTCCACCACGTCAAACCGGTCCCGTATATGGGGGCAGTTCTGACCCAACTCCAGAAGCCCTCGCCGCTGCTGCGTTGCTCGATCACGAAACATGGCGAAGAGAGACCACTCATTCTCAGGACCATCTACGTTAACGCCCACGACCACCACCTCGACTGGCTCCTTTGCCTCCTTCTCCGTCACGCGCAGCACATCACCGTGCTCGAAGCCGCCGAAGGGACGACACCGCTCGGGCGTCGTGTCCAGCACAAACTTGCTGCCACTCACCGGGTCCGTGTAAGCCACGGCGGTGGGATCGAGAAAGACGGTCGCTGTGGCGGTGAAGACCGTCCCGCTCGCGCCGACGCCAAAGCTCCGCAGCGCCTCCGTAGCGGTAGTGAACACACGGTACCACGACTTGTCAGGGAATACAAGGGAAGTCGCGGGGGAGGCCGCCTTCTTGTCGTCTTGCAGGGTCCGCTCCAAGGACGCGTGCTCCTCCGCGCGTCGGGCGACGCGCTGCTGCAAGTACGTCAGTTCGCGCCACTCGTTGCTCGTGTAACTCTCCTTGGATAGCCCGGTGGCGGTGAAGGAGCGCTCTAGACCCTCCTTCACCTCTCGCCAGTTCGTAATCTGCTTGTTATGATTCACCTTGTACGGCACAATCGCTGTGGTGTCCAACTGCCACGACGAAGGGGGCACCCGCACGACACCCTCCTCCCGCTGCTGACGCCGATACTTTCCCCATTCTAAATCGAGCCGCAGCTGCATCGGGGAATGCGGGACGCTCTTGTTGTCACCCGTGTAGAGCGAGGTGCGGCTTTCAAGCGAGTAGGCGTTCGTCAGCAAATGCTGGTGAGGCGTGGTGTCCAGTAGTTGATTAAGAGCGGCCTGCATCGCATCGGTGATGCTCACCGCCCCGAGCAGAAACTCCTTTGACCCGCGAATGGCGGTAAAGAAGTCTATCGCCTTGGCCCTCTGCTTCGTCTTGCAGTACACGCGGAGGAGAGCCTCCACCTGGCGTTGGGTGTGCTCGCCGGTACCAAAGTAAGGATCCTCGGTGGCGCGGTACCACAACTGCTCCGCCCTGCGCGTCACCACGTCATACCACTCCTTCCCCCACTGCTGATGAGGAGCCCAGCGGCCACGGTGCTTGCGAAACGGCGTCTTCTCGTCACCTTCCCCGCAGTAGCGAGTCGTGGCGTAGGGTAGACTGCACCTCGGGCAGTAGTTCTCATCGACGTAGTTCGCCTCCATCTCGAGAAAGATGCCAAACAGATCCTCCAACGTGGTGGGCCGCACGCGCTTGAAGTGCTCGAGGAGATACGTATCCCGAAAGTCGGCGCTGCTGAGGGCGTCATGGAAGGCGACGAAGAACTCGTGTACGTGCTGCGTATGGCGAGAGCGGAAGGCCCCAATGTCACCAACGGCGTCGTAGTGAAGCTGAATGAGATACGCCAGCCGGTCAAACCACGCTTTGCAGTGCTCCACACTCTTGATATCGCGCACCTCGAGCAACTCCGGGCCGAGCACCTCCGCTGTGAGAGGGCTGCGTGGATTCGTTAGCTGCGCGCCGTAGGCCCCGCTGCGGTACAATGTGTAGTTCCACTCCGGTTCATAGTGCAGGTTCGTGATAGGCGGCCGCGAGACCCCCTTGTGACGCATGTCGGTCGTGAGCTCGTACATGGAGTCGCCCTGCTTGCCAGCCGCTTCCGCCGCCTCGAAGCCATGCGGCCGGCCCAGCAGCAGGTGTAGCTCTCGCTGCCCAAAGACGTAACTGCGGAAAAATCGATTGTTAGTCGCGTCCGTGTCGGACTCCCAAAGGTTCATGTGCTTCGTGTAGAGCGGTGTGATGAAGGGCAATCCCCGCCGCGACTTGCCCACGTTCGACTCGTTACTGAAGATACCGTAGCGCTTTTCGTGAATAAAGAATGGCTGACGCATCTCGTCATGTTGCAGCTTCTTCGCGTACTTGAAAGAGAACCGCTTCGGTTCGGAGAGGGCAAATCCCGTACAGCCGCCGCCAAGCAAGCCATCGCCGGCACACGCGCGGCGCGTGTTCGCCGATCGCCCACGGCCCCGAAGCATACCACGTGCGTGAGAGGGGGGGGGGGCGCTGGTACAACGGCAGCCGCCACCCACTGCCCCCGCCCTGTTTAGAATCCTTCCTGTCTCTTCCGCCTCTCTCGCAAGAGATGGCTCTGCCACTCCCACCCTATACTTCTCGCCGTTCTAGTGCGTTTCGTGGACAATGAAACGAGCAAACATGAAAAAGAAGAAAGAGCGAGAGGGAATGGCGGAGGACGAACTACCCAAAGGCAAGGCCACTGCACGGTCGCACTTGGCGGGGGCAGAGGGGCTATCCCCTCGACCCCTAACCCTTCCTTCGTTTCCTGCAGTCCACGTGACCGCCCCACACAGCATGACATCATTACGCCATCTCTCCTTCATGCCTTGCTATACAGCAGATGGACATGTAGCTGCCTCACGCCTTTTCTCCCTCACGGCTCATGGCCCTAACTGAATCTATTCAACATGCCAGCGGATAACAGACAGACACACTCAAAGCAACAGGGACGCAATGAGAGAGAGAGAGGGCGAGAGCTCCAGCACATTCAGCGACATGAACCGGCCCGTGTTTCGGTCCTATTCCTTCTGCCGCCTGCCCCCGTTCGCTCACTCCATAACCACCTTGATGGACTTCGAGAATAGGCGGCAGTTCTCGTCGCTCAAGCGCTCGGCCGACCACTTGGCAAGCTGCGCTTGGAGAAATTGGTATAACATGTGACATTCGCGCGCCCGCCGCCGCTGCTCTGGGGCGTCCTCTCCACCGCTATACAGGGTCTCCGCGTCGACCGGCAGAACACGATGTTTGGCATCGCGCACATGGTTGCCAGTAACGCCCTTTGCGGCGCGCGATTTTGCCCTCGTCACGGCCCCCTGGGGCTCCTTACTGGCCCCGCGTTCTATTCCGCCCGGCGTGGGCGGGACCGGGGGCGGTTTTAGAGATGTCTTGGCGTGATAATAGTAGTCCGTGGCGATGCAGAGCTCGAACTCCGGTACGAGTGGGGGGATGGCATTTGCACTGGCTTCTGGATAGTCCGGCAGATCGGTGACGCCCGCCACCCCCACAACGTCGTCGGTGGCAGGAGCTTGCTTGCGTACAAACAGCGACTTTGGGCGCAAGATGGAGCGCCGACGAGGGATCCGACCGGCAGGTAGCACGCCCCTCGCGGTAGCGAGCCGGTCCATGTCACGCACCACACAGAGGTAGTAGGCGATGGCATCGAAGAGGGCTTGTGCCTCATCCGAGCTAAAGGCGAGGCTGGTCAGGTGTTCGCCGCGAGCACTGCTGTGCGGTGCTTCCTGCTGGGTGGCCGTACTATCGTTCCTCGAGACGGGTGACTCGCCTCTCCCGCTGCATCTGCCGAGGCAGCCGCGAAAGCCATGCCCACGCGATTTCGCGGACTTGCGCAAGTGGTAGTCCTGCAAGGTCTGAACAGAGCGATGCTTGCCCTGCACGGCGCCCCACACCCGCAGGCGCCGCAGCAAGACGTTGGAGTCTGTTTCGAACCAGACCCGGCCTGACACGGTGTTGGCCTCCATCGCGGCCCGCGCCTTCTCCGCAAGAAAGGCCGCGTAGTACTGCATCAGCCCCGCCAGCGTGCCTAGCGAGCCACCAGTGAAGTAGCAGGACAGCTCTCCCTTCGGCCACTGGGCCTGATAGAGCAACCCCGGCCCCAGGCCATTCAGCCGGTGGTCTGTCACCGGCGCGTGGCAGTGCGGGGCGGCGGCAATGGTGAGGTCCAGCAAAGGTCTCGGCCGTTCCTGCGGTTTCGCCGGCACGAGGGTGTACTGCGTTGTGCCCCCCCCTGGATGGCACGGCTGGCGGCGGTTACTGTCGCACATGTCGTCCATGGAGGCAAAACGGCTGAGTGAGAGAAGGCGATGCATATGGCCATGGTGAGACCCGTCGTGTACCGTCCCCACCGCCCGGTCATTATAAAACAGCTCCCCAAGCGGAATTGTCAGCAGGGCCAACATGCTGGGGAGCCAGTCCGCATGGAGCTCCTTCACAGGCACGTCGTTCGGGTACTGCCGTAGCGTCTTGAGAAACACCATCATAGGCGTCACCTGATCGATCGGGGTGTGCGGCAGGAACAGGGCAGCGAGGCGCTTGTACTTGTCCATCAACCCGTGCAACTCCGTGCGGCTGTTCGAAACGAGCACGCGAAGCTCGTCCAGCTCTGACTGCAGGGACTCCACCTCGCGAGAGGCGAGCGCATCTTTAGGGATTGTCGGCGAGGACGGGCGTGTGTGGGTGGGACTGAACAGCGGCGGCGGACGCTCCTTAGTGATGCCCGGCACCAGAGGATGCGGGGCATCACCGAGGACCACCGTTGCGGCCGCGGTCTGCAGCGTATTGTGCACGGAGGGGAGACTCGAGGACGGGACGATGATAGGGGTAATCGTGGGAGCCGTGACATGGACAATATGTGGTCTTCTGTCTTGTGGGGTGCCGCTATCGCCGGGGCAATCGTCCAGTGCCATCGCCGCCCTGTCACAGGCGGACTGGACTACGACATGCTTCTCCACTACCGAGCGGGTACCCGGCACTGGTGGACCACCACATGATGACTTCCTCATGGGTGTCGTGTCCTGCAAGCCGAGGGCACGCGGGCCGATGAGGGCCGTCACCTCGGGTGGGAGGATGGCCTGCACAACTGGGTCGAGTGGCCCTGTGTAGGAAATCGCGGTGGGGTACACACCGCCTACGTTGAAGTGGGGGATGACCTGGCCCGGCATAAGACCCGCGTGGGCGAAGCTGCTGTTGAAGGGCGCGTTCTCACCTGTCGCCGTACTCGGGACGAGGTAATGGCAGGTCCCGTACTGCAGACCCACACGCGGGGAGGCGGCCATGGACGCCATTCCCATGGCGAAGGAGGGAGATGGCCTGGCCGAGCCGAAGCTGTGGTGCAGCGTCGCCTCCACCTCCTCCTCGAGAGTGTGCGTGCTGCCGAGGCGTAGTGCATTGGCGATCCCTTCGTACCGCTGTAGGTAGAGCGAGAGCGGGCGGGCCTTGACGGGCAGACAGAGCAAATTGTGGATCCACCGCTTCACGCCCATCACGATCTCCTTCACCGGACAGCCTTGCATGAGCGACTCCACGTCGATGAAACGTATCCCGCCAATCTGGCGGAACGTTCCCTTGATCATCATCGGCACCGGCTGCACCTGGCCCTGTAGGACCCGGGCACCGTGCCGCTGCTTGCCCCGCTCCTTCTCCTTCCCCTTCTCGTCGTCATCTTCGTCTGTGTCGTCGTCCGCGTCGCCGTCGCTGTCGTCCTCGACGACGGGGCGTATCAACTCTCCCGCTGAGGGAAGCGCGACGCTCTCGAGGGGTACCGCACGTTGGGCCGCACGCCTCGCCAACTTGCGCCCCAGCACCTTGCGGGCCGCGAGACGCGTAAACGCCTCCACCACGTACAGCCCCTGCTGCTGCAGCTGCCGCCGCAGCTTGCGTTTAAGGGTACGCATGTCCTCACTTCGTCGTAGTCGCACGTCCGGCGGCGGTAGTACGATCGCGGTTCCTGCCGTCTCTGGACTATTAGCAGCGGAGGCGGCGAGCACGAACTTCTGCGGACTAGAGCTGCGGCCGCGCAATGACGGCCGCCGCTCATGCAGCAGCGGGTAGCGGCTCCTGGCATAGTAGCGCTCCATGCTGGTGGGGCTACCCGCGCCAGCCCCAACCCCCATCCCAGAGACGCGCTCGCCTAACGCAATCAGGTTTTCCAGCCACTGCGCGTCGTCGGTGGTGATTCGATCGCGGCACTCCAGCACCAGCATGCCGCCGTAGCGGATGCCCGTGATGCAGCCGACCCCGAAGGCCTTGCGTGAATACGGGTCGGTCACGTCGATGGAGATAGGCTTGCTGCCGCCGCGCTGGAGGTGGAAGACGGTTGGTACCATCGCACACTCGTACATGGGCAGAGCCACGATCAGGTATGCGTACGGCATCCACTCCGCCTCCGCCAGCTGTGCGCAGTTCATCAGCCGACTCGACTGCCTCGTTGGGGACACCTCAGTGAGTCTCCCCGGCGTCGCACTCGTAGATTTGACTGGTGTGACACTCGCCTCCACCCCCGTGTCCATCTTCGCACGATCCTGTCGAGCCAGCCGGCGCAGCTCCTCCTGCTGCTCAAGCCTTCTCCGTTCCTGGTACGCGTCCAGGGCGAGTCGCAACCGTCGTTGCTCGTCCTGCAAGCTGATGTACAGCCACCCACCGAGACAGATCTCAGCGTTGGGCGGCATCGCCTGCAACTCCTCCACGGTGATGCTCCCAATAACAATGGGCGGCGTCGTGGCGGTGACTGACGGGTCATCCTGATCCACAATCGGGTAGCTGGTGGTGCGGGGTGGGGGCCGTCGTGTCGGCGCGTGCGCGGCGGCGCTATCCGCTGGGCTTTCCCGCGCGATGGGAGGTGCGGAGTTGCACCGGCTGTGCACGACTGGTGCACCGTTGCTGGTTCTGCGGGGCCACTGCGGCGACGACGTCCCGCTCTCCACCGGCGACCCGGGCGCGCTCTCGGCACCCTCTCCCACTTCTTCGTGACCTGGATGGGTGTCTTCCACAACGGCGATGCGGTCGTAGCGACGGCGTGACGGGGCCCCGCGAAACTGCACCCCACGTAGCACTGACAGGCCGTGCGCCTGGAGGTAGCGATGATGGTGAAAATGCGCCCCGCGCTCCTCTTGTTGAGCCTCGCGTAACTCGGGCAGCACCCCTCGGGTGATGGGGCGGCGCCCGCGCTGACGCTTCCGATTGCCGCGGAGAGCCTGCGCGTGCTTTTGGAGGTGCTTTCCAGCAACGACCTGCACATGCGGGGCGTGCTCAGTGCCCACGTTGGGCAACGGCGCACCATACGACGGCGATGCTGAGGATGACTCGTGTGAGGCGCCGTATGGGTTGCTGAAGGAGTGGTTGCTGATCCCCCGCGTGCGGGAAGCAAATGTGGGACTACCTGGCAGCACGGGCGAGCCCGGGTGGGAGCGGATGGCGCTGTGGGTCCGTACCGCCATCCCCGGGTCTCCATAAGGGATGGTAGAGACCCCGCTGAATGAACCGGAGAGACCGCTTTGACGGTTTGCAAAGTGCGACTCTTCCGCTGTGTCTGGGTCGTCCTTTCGGTGGCCGCGCAGGGTGAAGCAGCGATGCCCCGCCCGCAAGGCCATGGTTACCTTGGATACAGCGATCCATCGACTGGGCACGTACCTCACCCCGTTCTCCGCCTCCTCCACGTTGTGGTTCCAACACGCCCCCAGCAATTCATCCTGGTGGGCGATGCTCTGGTATCGTTCCTTGTGGTTCACGACCCCCATGCCCACCGACTCCTCCGCTGTGTGCAAGGTGATGCCGCCCAGGCAAGCGAAGGATTGGGGAGCAGTGGATCTTTCCGTATCGTAAGAATCAAAAGATTTATATATATATATATATATATATATATATGCGCCCGTCGAGTTTCGGGCCTTGTGGTGGAGGGGGAGGGATGATGAAGGAAACGCCCAGGAGGTGCCACGCGGGCTGACCGTCACCCGCCCCAAACACTCCCGTTCTCCCCGCCTCCACAACGGGAATAGCCCCAGCCTCTTCCGGGTTCACACCCTGATGTATGTGACCTAGCCCTCTCCCCTATGCGCACCAACAGAGAGCCGGCGCACCACAAGCGTGCCAAGACGGAGAGAAGAGAGGCGTAGCAGAGGCACCACCGAAGGAGGGTGCATCGACCAGGCAGAAACAAAGGGACAGGGTAGTACTCCCCCCCCCCGACCTATCAACCGCAGCCTGTGGCGGGTCTCATACCGCAACACCGCCCTCCGCATCTTCTTCATAAGGGCTGGGGGAGCACGACACAACAGTCCGAACCAGTGTGATCTCTGATACTTATATGCAGACATGCAGAGAGAAGTGTTACCGGCAACAGCAGCCATATTTTGATGACCTGCTCTTCCCCCCCCCTCAAGCCTCATACCGCGGGCTTAACGGCCTCGACGGCAGCCCGAATGTCCCCCAGCCCTCTCCCACCCGCCCGCTCCTCCGATATGAAGTCAATATAGCGCACACAGGCGCCACGCACCACTACACTGTTCACGCAACGCAGCGCCACGGGGTTGACTTCCTCCACGTGCTTCGGCACCGCACCACCGGGCTGGGCCGTGAGTGGGGCAGAGAACTGCCTTGCCTCTCTGCCCTCTTGCACAGCGGCTGCGTAGTGGTACTCCCCCCCGGAGGCACTCTCACCTTGGTGTGCTGGCGCCTCGCGACGCACCCCCGTGTGTGTGAGGGCATCCACCTTCACATTCATCGTGGCGGCGTCCATCTCAATGAGGCGGCCCACAAGTCGTGTGCCATTCGTCAGCTCCACACGAACTAATGAATGCAGGGCTGGGCC
This sequence comes from Blechomonas ayalai, assembly GCA_020509355.1. NCBI lineage: Eukaryota > Euglenozoa > Kinetoplastea > Trypanosomatida > Trypanosomatidae > Blechomonas > Blechomonas ayalai. Next base: position 38,369 of record JAIZPF010000140.1, read on the forward strand.
TGCGGCAAGGGCCGTGACGAGCGTGGCCCCTGGCGCATCCGTCGTCCCTGTGGGCTGATCCTGCTTCAGCATGTAGTCGTGTATTACTGCTACTTACCTACCCGGTACACCTGCGTCACACCACACGTGCTGGCCAGGAAAGGAAGCGGTAGCACCGGTCGACCCCTCACCAACGACTAGGTACGCGATCCACTGGAGTTATACCCTCCCACACCTAGAAAAGAGATATCAAGTAGAAAGTAGTAGTGTGTGGTTGCATGTGTTTGCATATGTCGCTGACGGTGTTGCCGGCTGTATTAGCCAGGCTCCTGATCATGAGCACCCCACGTTTCCATTCGCATCGCCGTCACGCACCACTTCCTTGGCGCTAGTGTACATTCTGGCCTCACTCTCTCGCGCTCCCCTGACCGCGGAGAGCTGGGCCACTTGCTATAATCACTCGAGGTGCCAGTCCCTCTTGCTCCCCACTCCTCCTATCCCAACACTCCATGCCAAGCTCCAACACCACCACTCTCACCGACCTGCCGCCCCAACGCCATGTCTTCTCGCTCGGAGTGAAGGGTCTGGTCAGGGGTCCATCAAGACGCGCTTCCAGAGAAAGGCCTCCAGCTTCACCTCCAGTGGTAGAAAGGGATCAACGTCGACGAAATATGCGAGAGCGCAGAGGAGGTCGAGATACTCGAGGAAGAACATCGACCCGGCTTCGCGTGAGACGTCACCCAGCACGGCCTCGAAGCAGTGCTGCAAGGTCTTCTCGGTCAGCCGAGGCTCCAGCTGCCAGCGCAGTTCACGCGCCATGCTGCACACGTCGGGAAAGGCCAGCACCGCGACGATGCCCACATCACGCGGCGCCGGCGCCACCACGGCGGCACTCCCCGCATGCTGCCCCCCTTGATCCCCACGGATCACTGCTGCGTTGGTCATCGCCTGAGCCGCCGCTGCTGCCTGGGCGGTGATGACACCGCAGTAAGGGGGCGGCAGCGCACTGCGGATACCACGTGCTTCGCGTGGCTTTGCGAAGCGGATGAAGACGTCAAAGAGCGCGTCCTGCAGCTGTGCGATGAGGAGGCGGACGGCGGGACGACGAATAGTTCGCCGAAACGGCGGTAAAAGTTCTGCACCGCCCAACGCGTAAGGTAGAAGACCCTCCCACAGAAACCATTCCAGCGTGGCAGGTCTCAGCGGGGTGTTGTAGCAGCCGCTCTCGTAGCGCACCCCATTCGACACGTCGGCGGTCTCTTTCAGTCCCGCCTCCACCCCACTGCTCCGCTGAGTGGTGGACGGCTTTCTAGAGGAGGCGTCGGATGGACTGGCGGGCAGGCAAGCCGAGGACATATCCGTTTGCGCATCCTGACAGCTGGCACGGATGCACTGCCAGCTGTGTGCACACCGCACGAGCGACTCCGCAAACTGGGCGGCGTCCATGCAGATGGTGCCACGGTCGTACCGGCAGTCGACGTGCCGGCCTTCCTGAACGGCGCGAGTAAAGCACGGCGACTGCCGTGTCGTACCAGCACAGCGCACCGGTGAAGCTTGTGCAACCGCCTGGCTCCGTCGCTGGGTGTCGGCGAAGGCCTCTTCCCCTGGCGCACGGTGAAACACCGTGCTCTCCACGATGCTCATCACCGCGGCGCGGTGCAGCGTCCCTCCGTGATGCTGGCCGCTCAGTGGGTTTCCCGCCAACCCGGCATCTCGCAGCAGGTGCCACAGTCCATTGGCCGTGACATATAGGTGTGCTTCATCGAGCCCCCCGCTGGGTTGCTCGCGGGGGACACGAGACGCAGGATGATCATCGCCCCGCGCTTCCTCCACTTGCTGCACAAACTGAATGACCTCCCCCGGCAGTGCGTAGAGCTGAAATACCAAGCGCATCTTGGGCAGGAAACGTTGGACGACCCCGGCCAGGTCCACGTAGGCGCTGCTGAGGAGTTCCGTCGCCTGCGGCAGCAACTCTCGCAGTTGTGTCATACTAAAGCGGCTGAGGAATAAAGAGGCGACATCCTGCTCCTCCATGGTCAACTGCGAAGGAGGGCGGGTGGCCAGCTCCAGGGCCTGGTGCATGGCGTTGAAGGAGAGACGGACCCACCGCCGCTGGCTCTCCACCAGGGACAGCCAGCCTCGGTGGCTCGTCGGCGGATAGTGCCAGTCGACCGACTTGGGATGGCGACGTCCGACGCTTTGCGCGCTCTGCAACGTCATCTCGGCCACGGCGGCGCTCCTGCTTTCATCATCGCCGTTGCCTCTGGGGAGCTCAAGGTCCACTTGGAGCCTGCGTCCCAGCCAGTTCGTGTAGTGCCGCAACAGCGCAGCGAGGAACACGAGTAGCCCACACCGCTCGCGCCGAACCAAACAATCAGCGGTGACCGCGGAGGCAGCCCCGGTTAGGCGCTCGTACGAGTCGACCAAGATGCGAGCGACCTGCTCGGCGGTATCACGGGTCTCCGGCGATAAAGCATCGACCACGGAGCCATTGCCGGCTGCGGCGGACCTCAGGTTCCCTGCCTTGTGTTGGCCCTCGAGAGGGGCGCCATCGCCGCTCTGCTGCCGAAGTGCACTGCACACCTTACGCAGCTCGTCCAAGACGGTCGCATCCGCCGCCTTCACCGTGCGAACGGCATCCACCACTGGCAGGTGCGGTCCATCCGGACCAAAGCTCCGCATCAGCACCAGGAACTTATACATGGGCACCAGTACCACCCCATCTTCACCGTCCTGCAGCAGATCGTCGAAGGGGGCGGGGTCGACAATACCCTGCCCGGCCTCGCTATCCTGCACCGTCGTCTGCTCCAGCAGCTCACCTGCGAGGGGAGCGGCCGCCTTTGCCGGGCGCGGCGTGCCAGTGGGTGAGACCCCCTCGCTGCCTAACGGAGAGGAGAGTGGCACGTGACGGTTCTCCGAGGCCGTCCGGCGGTTGGGCGGCTCGTGCGCTTTGTGTTGTTTTACGTCAGAGGTCAAGTCCGCGCACAGCTCCTCCGTTGCCTGACCCCGTGTTGAGAGCATCTGATTCGCCCAGGCCACCATGGCCTCAACAGACAGCTCTGGCGGGATAGCAGGACCCGGGGGAGGGTCGTCACCGACCCTCGACGGGAGCGGTTGCTGAGGTTGGTCCTCGATGTGGCTCGCCACACTTGGTGTCGCGTCGGTGAGCAGTAGCGAGTGCAGGAGGAAGGACCCGACGCGGTCCAGCTCGCGCACCTGTTCAAGAAGTTGCTTGTACAGGCGCTCCTTCACTGCGATGGCCTGCTCCGTCCGTTCAAGTTCCTGTTCTTTCACCTGCAGCGAAATCATCAGCGAGGCGCGGGCGGTCCGAAGCCCGTCCGTCTCTGCATGGAGACGGCCCAGGCTCTCCTTCTTCTCCGCGATCTGCGCCTTGGCGAGGTTGTTGGCCTCCGCGATCTGGCTCATGTAGGCCGCGTAGCCACGCCAGCGGCGCAGGCTCAGCCGCTGGCGTTCTGAGGAGATGCGATGAGCCCACCGGCAGCGTTTCCTCTGCACCTGCACGCGGCGGTTGATGCACAGCATGTGCCACGCCTGCAGCACCGCCCGGAGACAGGCTGCCATCCAACTCTGTCCCACGAGGGTCAGGATGCTGCGCAGTCGCTGTCGATGTACCTCTCGGCAACGGTTGCGATGCGCCATCGTGACCACCCGCTGGGCGAGCTCCATATGAGCCAGAAAGTACGGCTTACGGGCATACTGCCGCACGAGCGCGTCCAGTATGTTCGGAGAGGCGGAGGTGCCAGGGGAGCAGGAGGAGGGTGCGCCAGTGGCAGCCGCCTCCTCCTGCTGGAGGTACTTGAGTTTGCTGCTCTTCGCTGCACCGTGTTCCCTTCTCTCCTCCATTTTGATGCGGGCCGCCGTCACACCGTCGAGGATGTCCGGCAAGTCCACTGACCCCAGCGCCTCCCGCATCTCCTCCGTATCGGGTACAAAGATGAACCGTATGAGGGCCTGCACATAGGGCTGCAGCACGCGCTGGTGCCGTGGCAGGCTGGCCGTCACTTCCTGTAGAAGGATGCAGCTTACCACCGTCCGAGTGGCGAGGACGATCATGGAGTCCAGACGATCCGTTGCGTTGAGATGATACCGGGGGTGCTGCTGCACAACGGCGTTGAAGAGTGATCGCGCGAGCTCCCAAGTGTGCATCACGCTCTCGCGCTCCTCGTAGACGCCCTTGATCCAGGTCGCTCCCAAGTCCGTTACGAAGGGGCTGTACTCCCGTGAGGGGCCCCGCCCTGGCGATGGAGAGCGCGGTGCCCCCGCCCACCGGACCAAGTTCCCCTCCCGTGAGAGGCCGCTGCCTACTGCTCCCTGCAGTGAGGCCTGGCCCGCCGCCGCCGGGCTCTCTGCCCCAGTCTGCCCGCGCGCTTCTGTGACGGCGCCTCGATATGTACAGTCCTCACTGCCTCCAGAGGACACGGTAGCGGGGCCGGCTGGCGAGGGGAAGATGATGTGCTGCCCTAGCGGTGTCGCCTCATCGCCTTGCAGCCACTCCCTCTTCACCGCCTGCATGGCGGAGATGAGAGCATGAGGTGTGCGAGGCGGGGGTGCCGGTGCGGCGATTGGGCTCTTCCTCAGCGCATTCTGTGCGTGCGGCCGGCGCCTTGTGCCGTCGACATGCTTCGTCGGGCCCATCGGTTGCGGAGGGAGACAACTGCGACTGACACCGCGAGCGGCAGCAAGGGTGGGCTTCAGAAGCGTGGAGGACCGCGGCGGCGTGCCCTGGCCAGCTGATGGCGCGGGTACCGTTGCCCGAGGCAACCGTGTAGGGGAACAATCCTTCGTATCCGTCGTCAGCAACAGTGGCGCACAGGATGAGCTGCCTGGACTGTAGGTGAGTGTTCTGTCGATGGGTGGGAGGGGCGGGCTTGCACTCACCCTTGACTCCCCCGACGTGTAACCGGGCTTGGTCATGCTCACAGGGACGCGAGGCGTCTGCGGTGGCGCGTATGGAAGTACAAGAGTAAAGGGGGTAGGGAGGGGCTCGTGTTTGTTGCCTCCCGACGCACCTTCCCGAGGCGTCTCTGACACCCCCTGGACTAAAGCCTGCTGCACCGCTAGTGAGAGGAGAGAAGCAAGAGAGTAAGGTGTGCAGACATCACCGGAAGAGCCGCACGAGAGGCGACTAGACAGTGGAGGGGGAGGGTAGAGGAGGATGACAATCTCTTATTTTGTAAATACCCCGCATGTTGACACCGTACTTGGCCCCACTCAGCAGTCACAGGGACATCGCAGCGTCTCCTCGTCACTCAGAGGTGAAAAGCCTTTGCGGCGCGATCACGCCGCAGGCACCCGGGAAGACTGTGGCGCCGCTTGAAAGGGAAGCGGATCAGCATCGGGTGAGAGCAGACATCTCAGTGTGTGGATGTGTTTCAGCTTACTGTCTGTGCGTGAATCTTGCCCACCATTGTTTCTGCAATCCGCGAGGCGCCCCCGGCGCGCCCCCCCTCTGCCACTCCTCCTCTGTAACGCTGCTCACATCCTTGCCCACCAGTGGATCTGCTGTGGCGGCCACGCTGTGCAGAAGACGGTCACGCAGCTTCAGGGTGAAGTCATTCCCCTTCTGCCAGTACTCGGAGTGGTACTTGATACGCATCTGCACCTCGTGCATCTCCCTCGCGTCCATGCGCAACATCTTCGTGTACACCATAAACACCGGCACGAAAGCGCACGTGACAAGCATCCATGGTATTTTCATCGCCATCCTAAGCCGGCGCCGTGGGCGGCGTTTTCACCTGCACCACACACAGACCTGTGTGTGCCCGCCTGTCGGTAAGGCAAACAGGGACAAATCTGTGATACGCACCTCCGCCAAAGACCGAGCGGTGAGTGAGGAGGCTCTTAAAGCTGTCCCTGTCCCCCGCCCCTTCTGGTGCACGATATGAAACAAAAGCGAGATGGTGGAGAAAGGGCCGCAAGGGATTGAATATCGATGGCCACACAGCCTCCGCCTGCACACACACCCCTTTGCGGGAGTCGTGCATCACCTGATCGGGGCAAGCATGGCCACCTCCCCGCACTTGCACAACACTACCCCCAGACGAGCCAGCGATACGAGGAAGCTACAGTGACGCCCACTACCTGCGCCACACATCGCGCCTCTTCGGTACAGGAGCATAGCAACCGTATGGTAGGCCTCCAAAGGTCCCCCCTTGATCTATCGCCACTTGCGCGCTTCCACAAACATGTCCACCGGTTCTTCGGGAGCTCTCGCAGCCTGCACTACCGCGGTGTTCAGGCAGCGGACGTATGCCCGCTCCCCGGGCAAGGGCCGTACGTGGATAATGGTGGGCCCTGTCACGCGCGGCACGGCTTCCCCATCGATCTGCACATAGAGTGCTGCCCGCACCGCCGCGTCCCGCTCGATGCGCGGGACGTACCGCGCAAGGTTGACCTGTGTGAAGGCCGAGAGCTGACCAGGTGGGAGCTGCAGGTCCCACGGGTTACACATAATGAAAATAAACAGCTCCGACGGTTGGGCCATCTTCACCCCGCTTGCAAGTCCCATCTTCATGGAGCTGTAGTGCAGGACACCTCGCATCGCCTGCAGTTCGAACTTGCGGTCATTGATGGCCACCTCGGTGAGGACCGGTGGACGCACGGATGGATCTGGAACCATGGCGGTGCCCGTGCGGGGGATGTGTACCGGGTCGTAATGCACGCGGCCACGCTGCAACTGCCACGGTTGCGCACCGGCACAGTAGCAGCTCACATTGCCTATAACGATGGCCTTGCTGTCTGCCGGCAGACGCAGTGCCACCATATCAGCCCGCTCCTCGGTGGCACTGTCCCCTGTAGAGTGACACGGGACGGGTATGCACACTAGCGGCACCAGGTTGTTGATGGTCCGTGAGGTGAAGGCAGAGCGGGCGGCCCACATCCCATACACGGCAAAGTTATGCATCCGCGAGGTGCAGAGCCACGGGTGCTTTGTGCGAGTGCGGTCGAACTTACATGTGATATAGGCGTCCAGACCGACGCCCACATAGTTCATGACGTTATAGCTGAGGCACTCCCGCCGAGCCGCAATGCCCTCCCAGTCCACCAGATGGACGAGGTTCGCACAGGCCGGCCTTACCGTAGAGCCACGTGAGTCGAGGCGACCGCCGGTTTCTCGGAGCTCCTCCTCCGCCGGGGTCGCCGCGGCCGACCTCTGGGCGACCTCTAACGGCACCAGCTGTGCCACCCAACGGTCAAAGGGGACGGCAGGGGCGAGTACCACTGTGCGCAGCAGCGCGGCCACGCTCGCTGAATTGGTCTCGTCGCGGCAGCACCACCACCACGACGAATAGCACCCATCTACGGGCAAGGAGTTTCCGAATCCCAACGTGTTCGCGTAGTCGTTACCGGTGCCGAGGGGAAGAGAGGCAAGCGCAGGGAGGGTGTGGTCGGGCTCGGTATCCTTCGGCACCGTCACGCCCCCGTCCGCGGACGCTGAAAGCGATATCTTCGGAGGACCAGCCTTACAGTTCAGCTCGTCCCGTATGACATCCAATTGGTTTAGTATAAAGGAGATCGTTCCGTCGCCGCCAGCTACGATGACCGTGCCCCGTTGCGGCCCACCGGGGCCGCTATCCGTCTGATACGTCGCGTGAGGCCGAGGGGGGGAGCGGCGTGAGCTTCCGGTATTGGAATAGTATACGACCGCGTAGTCCTTAATCATCCGGCGAAGTGCTTCCGGATGGGTGAATACAGCGGTACTCAGCATCATGACGCGTTGCGGCCCGAGCACTTCTTGCATGCTCTGGAGTACCAGCGATGCGGCGCCGCGCTCCCCCGACCGCGGATTGATGACCCCCACAACGTACTGGAAAGTCGAATCACGCCCCCCCGGCTCGCTCACCCCCAGCGACACACGTCGTTGGGTAGCAATACTCTCCATCTCCACTGCCGAGTACATCGAGACGGTGGAGCTGGACCAGACACTTGCCGACTGCGAACAGGCTTCACGCACGGATGCCGCGTCATGGTCATCACTTGGGGAGAAGGAGCTGCCGCAGCTGCTGCTGTGCCCTGGCAGCGGGTCTTCCTCCGTGACGTAATCGGCAATCCGCGAAGCCTCCAGCTGGAGGGACGGCCCCACGACACGGCATCGTTCATCCGCAGACGGGGCCCGCATTTGGGTGTTGTGCGCCACACCCGCCGGCCCTCCCCCTTTGGAAAGACGAGGAAGCGCTTGGGCGTATGCTGCTGCCGCAATCTTAAAGCGAAGAGAAGGAGAGAGGGCAGCGATGGAAAGAAAAGGTCATCTGAACAGGCAGACGCGAGCATGCGGAGAGCCCCTCCTCCCCCTCCCCTCCACACTCCTGTGGTACTTATGTGGGTATGGCTGTTACAGTGGAAGGGGGCGTGCCACGGGTTGTACACAGACCTGCAGACCTTCCCTCTTGGGGCCGGAGCTCTCGCTCGCAGTGTTCCCCCCCCCCCTGGATGATCTGTGGTGCACAAA
>JAIZPF010000141.1:5936-18196 GCA_020509355.1 Blechomonas ayalai
CCTGGACCCATTATTCGCGGAGCGCAGTGGAATGCAGGAGGGCTCATGCAGCCCCAAAGGCTAGCCCTCGCCCGGATATTGCATGAAGGGAATATTGCCTTCTGACTTCTGTCGGAACTCCACTTTGGAGGCGAAGAGTGTAGCACGTGCAGGTTAAACGCATACTGATGAAAAAAAAAACAGACACGTTCACATTTTTGAAATACCTTTCTTCCTCATACCTATACGAAATATTTAACAGCCAACTTCTCTACGCTTAACTTGACAGTGGGACAAAACGCCATGGCGGGCCCAATGCTCTTCCCATCCACTTATCCCTCTGGATTATGAAGCTCGTGTGGACAACGATGGTTTAGCAGTACTCGATGAATACGACCGGCTGCGCCTGAGAGTCGTTCCTGCCCGAAGGCCGGGCACGAACGCCGGGGGAGGAGGTACTTCTACAGGCGTGGCCAGCTTCGCCTCGTCCTCATGAGAAGAGCCAGCGTGGCGCTGCTCCCACTCCATACTACACTGGGAGCTCGGTATCCCAGACTTCATGCGACTTATCCTTGCGAGTTCGCGCGTGGCAGTTGGTTGGACATAGTTATTAGGCAACACAAACGCATGATCGAGGAGGAAGCGCTCAATCGCGGCCTCCTCCTGCATTCTCTCCAGCGCATGATGTGCGTCCTCCAGTGGTTCATTCTGCGAAGCAGGGCTTCCAGACCCCACGGAGGGAAGGGGCGAATCATCCCCATTGGTAACGGCTCTCTCCAGATTCGGTGAATTACGAAGCAAATCTACATCGGAATACTCGCACACCTTCTGCACCGTGGCAACCGACAGAGACGTCATCCGCTCAAGCCTCTGCTCCGGTTGCACTCGCTCCCCACCATCCTCGCTGACACGCGCAAGCGGGGACTGCCCCTGAACCTCCTGTAGTCGGTGGCGGAGATGGAAAAGAAGCTGTACTTTCTCCAGCCACTGGGTCAAGATATGACGCACAATGTACAGCTGGCGGTCCTTGGTGTTACTCACAAAGTCGATCATGAGGAGTGCTTGCGCCCGGTTCAGCGCGACAGCGTCTGGTGAGTTCTCCACAATAACTATATTATTCATACATCGTCCCAGCCGGCGCAGATCCTTTGTACACGCCCACTCACGGTACCAGCGAATGTCGCGGTAAATGATTTCATCGAATATGTCCTTATTGGGGTCCAGACGGGCTACCACGGGCCGTGCCACTAACTCCATGCTGGCCGTCCACAGAACGATTTCCAGACGCAGCACTTCCGGCGAGGGAGGCTTTCTGGTTTCTACTCGAGTTGAGGAAGACTGCTGCCGACTCAAGGGACGCAGACCAGTATTCTTTAGGGCATCCAGGTACAAGCGGGAGGCAGCAGATACTCCAGTAGAAGGCAGGGCGTAGACGGGTCGTGCAAAATTCGAGCGCAGGCTCTTCAGCATGCTCACAGCCCCAGGCCTCAGCAGGGCCGGGCCCACACGTCGGTTGTTGCACAGCGTTTCGTCCAAGTCAAAGACGATGGTAACGGTACGCTCTTTCTCGGCCGCCGAGGCGAGTGGCGGCAGGAGCACCTGCTGTGTGATGTACAGGCCCTCACCGGATTTAACAATCCTCACGGGTGGTGAGGCGACGCTGGGTCGCGAGCCATCCATGGATATGTCCCTCCGGCCCATTGGAGATGTGCTTTTTGTGGCAGCGGCAGGCGAAAGAACAGACTTCCCTCTCTGGGCGTCGGGGGTACACGGTGCAGGCTGAGACAGCCTCGCGCAATTGGGCGTGCTCGCGTTGAGAGTGCTTGGACGACCTCGCGCCTCATTGAGTGCGGCAGAGCATAACGCGTCAAATTTCCCTCCAACGGAAGGCATCGCAGTGCCGTTTGCGCGGTGTGGATGAACTGCATTCGATGTGGATGAACGCCGGACTTCGAAGTTCTCATGAGATGTGATGCGTGCAGAAGTCAAGGTACTGCTTTGGCGTGTCAGGCCGCAAGGAGAACGGTAGCGGCAGAACACCTTCGCATGCTTTGATCGACCCTCAGCTGAGCCCTGCCGAAGAGAGGGCACCTGTTCTAACGATCGGCTAGCATCCTGCGGCTCGCGGGATGGAGTCTGATCACGTGTGGGTAATGGTAATGCATCGGAAGCTGCTACAAGACCCGTCCCTTTCCCCGGCACCCCCGCTGTCCCACACGATGAGGAAGTGAGCAAATGGGGTACCTCAGCTTGAGTCTGCCCAATGCTCAACTGACGCTCTGAGTCACCGACTGGTGAGAAGTTTGACATAACCGGCGATACCCCTGCTGAGCTGGTAACGGCAGTGCGAATGGAAGGGTTACGCTTTTGATTTGGGGAGGCCCCTGAGCGCCCTGCCGAGATAACATTGGAACAACGAGTTCGGGGTGTGGCGGGCGCCACACGCGATGCTGCGATGCACTCACCGGACCGCGCTACATTACGGCGCTGCCTTTCTGGAAGTTTAGAAGGAGTAAGGGGTTTGCGGGACACTCCACATCCATTCCGAGAAGCTGCAGCCGTTTTGCGCTGGCTGTGGGCGCCTTTGTCCTCTCTGTCCAAAGCACCCTTCATGAGGGACCCCTGCGATTGGGAGCTTCGGTGTACGACTTGGCGGGAGGGATACGGCTCAGTAGAGTCACACGATGGCATCGTTTGCTCAAGGCGCCCAAGCCCCTGGCCATCGGCCTCGGCGCACAGCTGTCCAGCATCCCCATCGTGAGGCAGGCCAGTCTCATTGTTGTCCTGTAGGGAGGGAGGGGACGACTGTTCGCCACCATCAGCACTTAGGCTGCCTTCGAGCACGTTATGGACGATACTTGGGGTGTGCAACCGCAGGTACGGCAATGGTGAATCTGTGCTCGAGGTGGCACGCGTGCCAGAGGGAGCGACGCTGTCCCGAAACGACATGGGTCTACTGTTAGGCATCGAGCGCGCCATGGTTTCCACTAGCGCCAGCGGCGGCTGGCACGACTCCCGCACCCCGCCCTGGTGCTCTGTTTCCTCCACCGGGCTAGTGATCGAGGAGGAGGCGCTCTGTGGGCAGCACCCAGGAAGGGTGGTGCAGCTTGGGCGATTCAAATCGCTTACTCTACGTGTGCTATAGAGTGCACCGCTCTCCGCGTACAGCGACCCATTACAGTCGCCGCTCCAATTACGCGGCAACAGCACACCATGTCGTTCAGGTACATCCGATCCCCTGGCGCTTTGTGCAGTACAACGGTCGATTTTTCTTAAGTCGTCAGCGGCAGGGGCGGGGACACGCCGGGTGGCTGAGGTCGATCTTTTTCTCCCAATATTTTCATCATTTCCTCTTGGCTCACCTTCACCGCGATAGGAGTGTCCACCGCGTCCATCAGTTGCACCCACCGAAGTGAATACTTCCCCCGCGTAAATTGATGTGCCGAACCTCTGGGCGGCCACCTTGGTCGAATCGGCCGCTCGCATAGCTGATGCACACCGTTCAGTCGTCGAAATGCTGCCACCAGAGCCGAGGAGGGCTGCCCTGGAAGGCGTGATATACCGACCAAGCAATAGATTGGCGCGCGGCCTCCAATTAGTTATGTTTTCAGCGCCAACCGGCAAGGAGAATGGGGCAGAATAGAAATCGCGGTATACGTTCAGGAACAGCGCACGTCGCTGACTGCAACGGAATTCAGAGCCAGGTTTTCGGGACCGTACTTACACCAGGGCTGCTTCAAAAAAGGATGAATCAAGGGAGCCAACGGCCGTTAACCGCGCTGCCAGCCCCCTCCCCGCCCTCCACGTCTACAATAGTGCACCTGGGTCACTTAGCTAGAGCGATCCAACAAAACCGAAAAGTTGGTCGTTCGTACGAAAGATACGGCGATCGTGGCTCGTGATTGAAAACACAACCAAATGAAACCACCTCCAACACCCGAGATGTGAATGTACCCTACTGTCGAGTGTGAGCAGAAGAACAAGAAAATGAGTAAGTACCTCTACGCAGGTGCTCACCGACAGATACGCAACGCGGCATGACTCCCCCTCACAAAACACAACCCGAAAGACCTCCCCACACCGGAGAGCCTTTTTTCTTGCTTTACGTAGCATCATCCGGTAGCCCCCCACACTACCCGAAAACTGAAGACTGTCCTCACAAGTTCGGCGTAGGTACAATGAATGCTCTCGCCATGATTCGAAAGCCCTTCGGTATCCCTGCCTGAGCTGTACGCATCACAACACAAGGAGCGTTCCGTTGTCGGCCAGCGGACAACCCTTCCTTCCCTATCCCCTCCAGATGGCTGCCAACTCGCACTGCAGAACGCAAAAGCTGCGCCTCACAAAGAAAAACGAGCAGTAGCTCAAGTGCAAATCCTGTATCACGCTACCATCGGAAAGTCACCAGCACCCAATGCAACCGCATCACGGGTCATCTCTCGCGTGGTTAGAGATCGCTACATTAAGGTGTAATTGGCCATGGAAGCACATAATACGAAAGATGAGATCGGGTATGTTCCCGGCACACGTGCACCCGCACAAGAATGGCAATTTCAAACCCTTCTACGCGTTCCGCCTTTGCAAAATAATTTCATTCAAGTTGTTGTTGTTTTTTGAGGCTCTACATCGCAAGCGAGGGGGGCGAATGTTTCAGTGGAGGCCGGCACCGTTGAAAGTAGTTCTCTTCGTCTTCCTCATAGTCCGCTTCGTCCTGAAGCCCTTCCTCCTCGTCAGTGTAATAGTAGTAGTAGTTGCCATTGTCGTAGTACCCTTCTTCATCCTCCCCGCCATCGTAATAAGCATCATCGGCATCCTCACAATCAACGGGCGCCCAGGAGTCCACAGGACGAGACTGTGAATCAACAGGCTGCTGACAACTTGACAGGAGCAAGTCATGCGTATTCGCTGGGCCACCCGCCGCTTCGTAGGAGTTGTTGATGGCCGCTGGGGAGCTGCCTGGTCCACCTGGCAGTTCAGAATCAGCAGCCTCCTCTTCACTTTCGTCTGAAAGATAATCAGCCACTGGTGTATCGTCTGATCGCGTATCGCCAGACAGCACCTTCAATCTCCCCCGCACAAGAGAGGCAGTTACATCGAGCACTTCACGCACATTCTTCATGACATTAAGAGAGGGCCAATGCCTCTTTGGTGGTAAGAGAGGCTTTCTTTGCTCAGGCCAGTTTGGCATCCCGCCACGCAAGGCAGTGTTGCACACATCAGGGAGGGAACGCGCAGGGTCCACGTGCCCACATGACTGAATGGGAGAAGCTGGGGCAGTCGTATCGGAAGCATTCGGCCTCCCCACTGTATTCTTCAGGGGTGCCGGAAGGGCACTGTCGGGGAGCGCATGCGCACGCGGCAAAGATTCACGAGCAACCGCGCCTCCACGGGTTCCTGAGAAAGGTCGCCGATGTCCAGCCAGGACGTTGCGGCAGCCCTTCTTAAAGAAACCTGCGGGCGATTGCAGCCCCAGCGGAGGAGGACGCAAGGGGCTAAGCGGTCCCTCGGCAGCACAGTGGCACAGGTCTCGCACGGTGGTGGGAGTAGTGGGCTCTCTGGGTGCATGAACCATGGTGAAAAGCCGCTCTGACTTCAAAATGTTTGAATGCCCTGGAATGGGGAGGGGCATCAAGTATACAGAGTCTGGCCCTTCCACATGGTCGCGGGTCGCACAGTTGAGGTCCCCAAGTCCCCTACACGGATCAAATGCCACACAATTGCCGTTACCTTGACTCCGACCGAGCTCACGGCTGAGGGCAAGAGAAGATGCCAAGCTCTGACGGCGAAACAAGCAGCTTGGCATCTGTATTGGCAGTGGCTTTCCCTGTAAGGAAGCAAGGTTCTCCAGGTAACTGCTGACCGCTCTGGCTGGCTTGTGGGGACCTAGCGCCGAGTTGTTGAAGACGGCTTTTGGTGGAAGATGTGTGTCCTCCGTCGCCTCGGAGGGGGAATGATAGGCACTCCAGCTAAGAGAAGGCACCTCACTGTAAGCACTAAGCCTGGAAACATCGCACACGACATCATCACCCGTTCTTGTTGAATGGGGTGCCCCATCCATTTCTGTCACGGGCGTAGGGCACAGCATAAAGGACTGTAGAGGAGCCATTAAGTCATGCCGCACAGCAAGTGACTCCATCCATACCAGCCACCGCTCCACTTCGCTCTCCTGGATCAGTAAATCGAAGTCTATGAGAAATAGAAAGTCCAGCTCCAGATGATTTATCTCTGTCAGGGACATACCCGATGCCTCCGCGAAGTGGCGGTTTAGTCGATGCGACGCCTGTTCATTGTACATTTTAGAGGCCACCAGCACAGCCAGGGTGGTGAGCCTGTACCAGTTCGCCTCCGTTACGCTGACGTACTCCGATGCGCACTGTGCTGTAAATCGGGAGAGATAAACCAACGCACTGAGAAACACCATGGGGGCGGTTCCTCTGTAGGAGAGCTGCATCCCCAGAGCTTCAAGTAATACCTTGACACTGTCAGCATTTGTACTGTAGCCCCTGGGGCGACCGCTGGAAGGAGCACCATCCGGAGCGCCGGAGCGGAAGAGTGAACTTTGGTGCCGTACCATCCCCTCGCAGGTAGAGCTAGCACCATCCACCTCCGCAGAACGTTCTGTGTTGGCAACGGCAGCACCAGTGGCAGTAAACCCGCACCCGCCATGAGTATCCATGCGAGATAGCTGCGACGGGGACGTACTTGCAGGGCCCACACATGATGAGCGTGAGCCCTGCCCACTGGGTGAGGCGATCGACCTAGTTGCGGGGGAGTCAAAGGAGAGCGAGCTGACGGAAAGGTTGTAGTTGTTACCCCCCCTGAGTCGATGCTTCTGCCCCTCCTGGGACATCGCTGGCGCGTTGGTGACACGCCGTTCGCACTCCTTAATAATCTGTTGGATAGCCACCTCATAAAATGGGGAGAAGTGGGCGAGGGAGAAGGCGCGGGGGGCCGAGTTTGCGGGCGCCGTGTGCGTATTAGTGGGAGTAGCGCAACTCGGCACGCGGCTATGGCAGCGGCTATTGCTCGTGAAGCTGCACACTCCACGTACACCGGTTGGGTCATCCAGGGTAAACGGAGTAGCACTGCTACTAGGCTCGGGATCGGTCATCAGTTTGCCGCACCTTGGGGGGAAAACGGAAGGCGGAAGTGCAGACGGGCCCACCGCATTCCCTACCCCGGGCTCCTGAGCATCCAATGAAGTACGGTCCCTGTCTCCTTTCAAGGTAGTACAGTCGTAACTGGTGGGCCGGCCATCAGCGCGGCATTGGATCATTCGCATTGCGACGGCCGTAAATTTCGTAACGTCACCAAGCGTGTCAAAGTTATCCTTGAATGTCTGGTGGGGTAAATAGGAAGATGCTCGGGAGGATTTGCCCACAGTCCCTGTATGGGGCGTTGTATTACCCCTCTCACCCAAATTGCCGTACGCGTTTGCTATTCCTGTCAGCGCGACGCCAGGTGCCCCCCAGCTACTCCCTGATGCGATCGACATCCCCTCGCCACAGCCATTGCCCATTGCGCTGTCCTCCTCCACATTCGTTAGATTCTCAAGTGTGTCCACGTGTTGCGGCTTCCCCTGAGCACAATCTGGGGCATCTGCAATGGGGTCTGCACGAGATGCTCGTGAGGGAGCAAAGGCGGGGTGTGTCATCTCTGGGAGTAGATTCTCTGACCGCGAATGGGTAGAGCGTGCAGGTGAAGCTTTTTCTAAGGACGCATTCTCTTCGCACAACTCAGGAAGAAAGGCGACCAGATTTGGCAAAGATCCACTTTCCTTTCCTGACGGACAGCAGGCATGTGCCTCCATTGCAGGTCTGACGCAGGACGGCGTTGACAAGCTGTTCCTGAAACAGGCACAACTGCCCGCTCCCAACGATTATGTGCCCACACGGGTCAAGGAGGGGGCAGTTGTAATACCTCCTTTTTTTGCAGCGCACGCACACCCCTCAGAGAATAAAATCTCTGTGCAGTGAGACAAAACTAGAAGCAAACATACACCCAGAGAGAGAGAGGGAGAGAGAGAAACAAGCCGGACGGTGTCTATTTACCGTTACCACTAGCCTGGCTGCCCCTTGTGACTTTTTTTAAAAAAACGTATACAATCCTCTCCCTACGGGTACGGACTATGAGGTAGCGCCTGCTGGCGCAAAGAAAAAGTCTCTGCGGCGACGAGTAAGAGGGGTAGCGCTTATTTGCTTGATAAGATGAAGGGTATGGCTGGGAATACGCCTGCACGTTTGTTGAAGCCAGTCACCAAAGTTAGATGATGAACAGCCTACCTGTTCGTGCAAGCAAATTCCGGCACAATGTACCAGTGTTATGTGGGCCACGCAACGAGAACTTCGCAACCGCCACACCACTATCTGGATGACCACGCAGTGCTACACAGCAATGAGCAGCCAACGAGGGGAGGGGGGGGAGCACTCGTGCTGAGATTCTAAAATGCATGTAATGAGAAGAGACCAAGAGGAAGCCCCAATAAAATGAGATATGCAACGTTTACCGCCAGAGAGCAACTCACAAAGAAAAAGTATGTGAACCAAGTGAGAGTGCGGCCATTGATTCAGGTATCCTCACAGCGCAGGCTCACCGTGCTATGGGACAATGCAAAAGAAGGTTGCAAGCCTCGCTCCTCTGGACATAATATCATTGAATACGAAATACTCCACACATCAAGAGGCACGCACTGGATGATGAAGAGCTGGAATGCGGCGTCGCGATCCGGCCCCTTGAGATATCTAAAAACCGGTTCGAGGCTCTTTGAGTGAAATAATAAACTGTCGGCCTCACCTGGGCCCGTAATGCGTCTACCCCACCCCTCGTATCAACATGGGCGAAGAGGTCAGGAATCCCCTGGTGCACAAGCAGCGCCATTTTTCAACTCCCTTGGCTTAATTCCGTCAACAGCATACCTCTCCCGAGCGTCCCTCATCTTCGTCTCAATAGCTTGGAGGGGTGCTCGGGAGAGGTATGCCATTGGGGGAATTAAGAAAGGGACCCTGGAAGCGCCACACGAGCCGTCTCAGTAAAAGCCACTGTGTAGCATTGTATGCACCCTGTGCCTCTATCCAATGGGGGTTCTCACTGAAGAATACCTAGTGGCCTTTTCCTATACCCTCCACATTTGAATTATCGGATTCATCATGCACTCTGCCCTGCCAGCTCAGTCTGGCAATTACCCGTCACCTGCTCAACTCGTCGGCCACTGACCTAATGCACCTCTACGAGACCTGCAGCATTAAGAAAGGTCTTTCTTCGGATACCTCGCACAGACGACTCGAGTTGAGGGAGGGGGTTCCCTTTGGTACGAGAGCTGCATTAGCAGATCGTGATACACCGAAGCCGTATCCTACATAAACTAAGGATGTCACAAGAAAAGAATAACGCTGAAATACCACAGCGTACCCCCGCTCCCACTTCTTACACACTGCGGAGCCGGGAAACAGCGAATAATGAAAAAACTTTCCAGTATAGAATCCTTCTCAGATTCTGGGAGATTTCAGGGTATGGCTACGTATGTCCAATCGGCATGGCCCAGGTACAATGCACTTGCATAGCTCAGCGACGTAAGTCATCGGGAGAGGGCCCCATCCATACCCTGCGAATGGATGCCAAAGTCACCTGTCCACACTCATTGCCTGCCCCATCCATGTGTCACGGAAGAGTCAGTTACAGGCCCCATCTGGTGATACCCAGGTGCATCTCATGGTCAAGTCGCACGATAATGATATACAATCATTACTTCCGCCTGCGCATTGCATGTCTGTCTTCTCCGGTAAGTATTCCTTAGGTTGCTTTGGCCTACACTTACTGTGTAAACACCATATTGCTTCCTTTTACCCAACCAAAAGGAAAACAAGCAGCACATAGGGAGTGCGTGTACAGCCGGAGAGATCTGATTGATCCACATAGGAGCGCCCAGGCGGTACTACTGCATTGTCACGGGTTCCTTAAAGCGGAAGGGTGGAGTCAGTTGTAGCGCTCGCAATTAGTTCCAAAAAGAGAGAATGGTAAGCGAAAAATAATTGGTGAAGCAAATGAAATGCAGTAAAAATGTCTTTGCCAGGTAACGGAGATGAAGGGTTGCCACCCTGGGGCAGTCATTGGTTGAATTAGAATAGATGGGTAACATACGCTACGTAACTCGCCCGCGACAGTAGCCATAGCGTACATTGGACTCCATATACAGACAAAACACAGAGCCATGAGCGGGTAAACTATCAAAGTCTCGCTTCCTGCTCACGCTATCCACACACACACACACAGTCAGAGAAGCAAACAAACATACACCCACAGACAGAGTGAGAGAGAGAGGGAGGGAGGAGACAACGCCAGCACCTCCATCTTCATCCACGCGCCACCCACAACAGCATCACCACCAGTGAAGGTTGCGCATCCCAACTTTGTTCATTCTCGTCACTACCATAATAATGTTGGCGCGTCTCGACTCAAATGAAGCAAGGAGACACCCATGCTCAGGCACAGCTACCAACATCAAAAACAAACAAACGTGCCAGGCGCTTTTGGTGGAAAGAAGGTGGGGCGAGTGCGCGAGACGAGAGGGAGGGGTGGAAGAAAAGTCGTCAGGAGCAACGAAAAGGGAGAACTTGCACCCTCAAAAAGGGCAGGCCACTCAGCTTTCCTCTCAGAACCAATACCACCTAGCCGGCAATCATTCAACAAACTTGGACGGCGCACGGGTAACGGTACGAGAGTTCAACGACGACGCACCAGGTACAGACGGTGAAGGAGACCTATCAGACACCCGTTGATCCTGTTTTCTGTGCTCGCAGTCGTAACGCACCCTCTGTGCAGATGGCATATCCACCATGCATGATAAAGCATCCCTATCCTCCGTACCACCAGGTTGACGGTTCTCCAGCACTGCGACACGCGCCTCCAGTTCCCTGTTGCGCAACTCTAGCTGATCCACCCTGTGCAACAGCTCGCGCACAAGTGAGTTCAGTTGCACCTCAAGGGCGTGATTATCACATGCCTCCTCCTTCCGCTGCGTTAGCGCGGGGCGAACACCTACAACGCAGGAAGGTGCGGCAGACTGAGTGAAGGTCGGTATACGATGCACAAATGGAGGCGTAACGGTGGTGTCGGGCGATCTCCCTAGCCAGTCACCCAAAGGCTGCGTCTTGAGGAGGTCCGGGGGGCTCACTAACCTGGTCGAAAAGGTTCTCAAAGCGGCTTGATTGGAAACCGGAAATTCCTGCCCGTCTCCCCTGTTGGCCACCTCATTCTCGGCAAAATACTCCGCCATCTGGGGCGTGCTGACCCCAATGAACTTCGAGGGCATCGCGCCAACCAATGAGGTCATGCTGCCCACACGATAACTCGAGCAGGAAGAACGCCTGTCACAGGGAGACTGTAGGCGGGAATTGTTCTCATCTCCGAAGCTCCGACTCCACTGTTGGAAGGAGGCAGCAGAGGAACGAGAAGATGGGAGATTCTCGTTGGGTACAAAATGCAGAAGGGATTCCTCCACCGTCTCCCCTCGAAAAAGAGCTGGGTTGGGGGGCGTGTTATGGCAGGCGGAGGCCCTGTGCGTACGAATGGAGGTGATAGGGGTGCGATTCTCGTGATAGCGTGTGGCGGTACTAAGGTCATCTAAAGGAGGAGATGGGGCAACGGATTCGTGCATGTACGCCCTCGCACATCGCAACTGCAAGTGGCTCATTATTGACGCCTGTCGGCTATTGTTCGAACTAGCTAAATTCTCATCCCTCATAGAGGCATCGAATCTGACATCCCGCTCTCTTCTCGGCGTGCTGGCACCAGAGGGGTGATCTACAGCACCCTCTCCGGTAGGCGATCCCGAGTGGCGAAGACCACCCGCACGGGGCTGAATCAAAGGAAACATGAACCCCTCCCCACTCCTGGTGATGACACCAATGACATCTCTTCCGGCAAGCGCAGGTTCACCGCATCGCCCGGCGCCAACGGAAATGTGGGCATCAGAGAAGGCGTATGGGCTGCCGTGCTCGGCATCCTCCTCGTTCTCAACGCCACGGTTCCAAACGTGCGTCTCCAGGACACACCGCTCCGTTGGAAACCGATAGTTAGCATCCTGTTGGGAATTATCAGCTTCCCCCACCACAGCCTCAGGTGTGCCTCTACCTTTGCTCCCGCAAGACGCTGTCATAGACCGCTCTGGTGCGGTGCCGTCATCAGAGTCAAAAAGCGGGTTGCAGTGCATCTCGCGAAAGGTTCTGTTTCCACGCTAAGAAGCGAAGATAAAGAGAGCGCCCAAAACGCTCACGCACACACAC
>JAIZPF010000141.1:27624-49952 GCA_020509355.1 Blechomonas ayalai
CGTCTTCTTTGCCGACTTCTCCGCCGACTTCTTCTGCCTGTCGCCCATGAAGTCGCCTTCGCTCTTCACCGCCTTGGTCGCCTTGGGACGAGCGAACACCTCGGGGGTGATGGCCTTGGTGTCCACGTTGCTGACATCGAGCTTGGTGCTGGTGGCGATGACGTAGCGGGAGTCAATGCGGCGGATGGGCACTCCGTTGTACTTCATCGGGCCGGACACGACCAGAGGACCGTTGTTGGGCAGCTGCTTAAGGATCACCGCACGGCGGCCACGGAAGCGACCAGCGAGGATGATGGCCACGGTGCCGGGAGTGCAGCTCTTGCGCAGCGTGCTGTACTCGGGGCTCTTGCGGCTGACCTTCTTGACCTTCTCCTTACGGGACTGCTTCGTCGCGCGCTTGGGAGCCATCGTTTCTGCTTTCCCACTAGCAGCCACCCGCAGGCAAAATATTCAAGAGAATGAACGAAAAAGCGCAAGTGCGTGGAACACAAGAATACAAAAGGCCATCAGCAGAGTTGATGGAAAGCAAGCAGAGGCCCAGCAAAGCGCCACATGAGTACAAATAATATGTATACGACGAATACATCCCTAGTAAGAGACGCTACCTGTAGAATATCCTGAGCAATCACACACAGCTGAGACACATTGCGATACGACGAGGATCAAGCCTACCGTCCAGTGCACAAACAGTCAACATCCTGCCTAACACTAAAGAAATACAGTGAATCAAAAAGATACTAACAGAACTCATTTTAAAACACGCACACACTCTCCAACAACAAATAACACTGTGCAGCGCAACGGGCAAGGACAGTAACAGCAGTGGCGAATGTACACATACAATCACGCTAACGTCCTACGATCACACCAGTTTTGCTGTTTTATGTATTACTATAGTAAAAGTGAGTCAATCTCATCGTTATCCGTCTGTCCTGTCTGTGCCTCTAACACTCGAGGATAGGCGCCTGGACTGTTGAGCACATAGAAAAGCGCGGTCACGAGCAACAGCGCTCCAGCAAAGGTGTAGAAGAGCGGCACCGCGTTTGACGGCTTCATCGCTGGAGAGAGCGCCATCCCAAGGAACCCGCTCACGCTCGACGCGAACCAGTACAACGCCATCACGGTCCCCTTCATGCGCGTTGGCGCGCCGATGTACGCCGCCTCCATCACAGTTGGGTCCACCAGTGCGGAGGCCATCCCTTGCATCACAAATGGTATCACGAGCCACCCCACACTCAGCATTACCGCGTCACTGTGCAGTATGTACTGATCAGAAGCGTTGTTCACCAAGTCTTGAGCATGTTGGTGCAGTACGTAAACAGCATGAACGCCACCGCATAGTACCCGAGCCGTTCCACAAACTCCACCGCCATGATCACCCACACCTCTGCCGGGAAACGCAGCCAGATTTGCTCCTTGACGGAGATCGCGGATAAGCACGTCATCCTCAGGGCAGGTTCCTTGGATCGTGGCAAAGCGCCACTTATACGGCGGCAATGTGTACAAAGTAGGAACTTTTAGGTTTCTGCTTGGTGAACTGTCGTCAGCACTCGTGTGAAGAAGGAAAAACGTCGTACGCCCTCAGCGCGTTAGGATACAATCCGAGTGAGCTGGCGAAATGAGCGATGGACTACGGCGAAAATAGTTGGTGCGACGTCGAAAGCACTAGTGGGGTGTAGGTGGGCTTTGGAGATCGGTGTCACCAATTTACGCGTGGGTGAATGAATGTGGGTGTACTGAAAAGGTGGTGTTGGTAATTGGCATAGGGGGGGGGGGACGGTGGATGATTATCGATGGGTAAGCACTACCCCTAGGCATTTCAATACGAACCACCCAATTCATAGAAAGCACTACAGTAGGCTGTCCCTGCAGCTCAAGGTAACTGCGGTGCAATGTTATCGTGTCGATTATATCTTAAAGAATGTTACACACCTTTCCATACAAGCACGGTGAACCGACCGAAGACGGCGCCAGCGAAACCTGACAACATAGGTCATAGAGAGGCATGGCCAGTACCTCAAAGACGGAGGTATTCGTCCTCCAGATGGCCATTGCTTCCCTGACGAGTCACGCAATTGAAGGTAGAGAACTAGCACCGATGTACCGTGTGCCTGCTCAACAACTCGCTCCTGCGTGAAAAAAGATGCAGCACTGGGAGCAGCAGAGGCATGCAATACGTCTCGCTTCGCATCACTTCCATCAACGGCCACTCCACGTTTACTTCATAGTATTGTGCTTCAGTTACTCCATCGTCGATCTTGTAGCAAACGACAATATCACTCAGCTGGTGATAAAGGCCTCGACTATCCCATGGGAAAGGCATCAACTCATCCAGTAATTCCGCCGTGCACGCATCGCAAACGACGTCATGCATGATATCCGTCTGTTCGTACTCCTCGTACATGAAAAGGATAGGCACGTGAAGCACTCTGTCCGTGTCAAAGTATGGTTTGGGATTTCCGTACATTCCCATCTGCTCACTGGTCACCTCGGGACGTGCGGAGATCCGAATACCGGCACTTGTGATAGCACGAGCCATGTTGCTAACGCTGGCAGCCTTCACGCGGTTGGTGAGACTGGACTTTTTCGTCTTTGCCTGTGAGGCCTCCTTCCCTGCCCTACACAGCTTCTCCAAATCATCAAATTCATGCAGTGCTGTCCCTGACGGGGGAGGGTCCACCTCGCGACCCTTACCAAGCAGATTTAGCGCAAGGTCGTACTTGGACAGGCGCTCCGCACATTTGGCGCCGCGGAAGAATGCCTTGGTGTACGTCGGGTTTAAGATAATAGCTCGCTGCGCGTCTTCCAATCCGTGGCCGTAGTTACCAATAATAAACTGGGCCAGGCTGCGATTCGCGTAAATAGTGGACGTCAGGATAGGATCTTTTCCCTTCGCCTGCAGTGCCTCCGTGTAGCTGTGACACGCCGCTCGGGCCAAGTTCTCGCGCCTCTCCTGTGTTGGATTTAAGGCAAGTCGGAGTGCACGATTACCGTGATCCTTTCGATTCTCGGCAATTTCATCTGGTGGCATCTCGTCGTACACGATAGACGAGAGAGCGGCACAGTCCTCATTCTTCGCCAGATCCTCTTCAGAAATATTCTCCATAAATATGGGCATCCTCTCCCATGCATCGGGATCTATGTGATAATTTCCACGACGATTCCAGATTTCATCGATCTCATCCTGCAATTCTTGAATGTGCGACGCCTCCTCCGTGGAGAGCTCCCTTGTTGGGCCCACAATACCCTTCAGCATCCCGGGATCGGGTGCGTGAATGGGCTCAGTAGCCAGAAAGAACCGCTTGGTACGAGCAGGGTAGCGATGAAGCAGAAGAACCAAATGAAGAGCACAAAAAACTCACCCTGCATAAGACCAAGCAACCCAATATTCACATCCAGCACCAACGGTTTTGCGCGCGTGTACGCCACAATCACTTCTCCTCTATGATTATTTTTTCTTTACAAACTGCCGCGATCATCGCAGAAGCATAACGTCAGCACGAAGTGGTGCACACCTCCGCAGCTTCACACGGGCAAGAATGTGGCACCACACACCTTCCCTCTCGTCCCCCTCCTTTCAAGCGTACAGCTGTCAGGCAAGGAGAAACAAAAAGGCCGCCAACATCTAGTACCACGTCCTAGGAACCACTGGCTTCGTGCGCTGCATGTAATCCTTCCAGCGAGGAACATTGATGGGCTTCAAAAACGCGGCGTCAGGGTCCTTGGCGTAGTCGATCACTTTCACAAATGGGGCGAAGGGCATGAAAAAGGTCTTCTGCGACTCCCTCCAGATGTTATCCTTTGTCACTGCAGGAAGCGCCGTCCGCTTCTGCTTCGTTACGTCGGGGTCCTCAACGAAGGCAAATTGGTGAACAAACTCATGGTCGTTGGTCACCCACCATCTGTTGTACTTGTACGGTACTGCACCGGCAGATTCACCACCGCTGGTCGCCTTGGCTGCCGACTTTGCCTGTTCCTGGCGGATGTAACGCTGCAGTGCCAACCGACGTGGAAGGTGAACGCGATGATAGTGCTCCTTGAAACTGTCTGCTAGCACACCATTGCGACGGATCATCGCTCACCACGCAGCCACTTCCCACTCTGTAGAATAGAAAAAAGCAGTGGTTAGTAGGCGTACGATGTGAGCTGGCAATGATGGGTCGAACCCTCGCCTTAGGCAACCCTATCTGAGCCTGCTACCGTTGTCACAGGGACAGTTGGTATGAGCGCAATCGTCGCTGCGCACCTTTACAGGTTTAACTACCAGCACTCCTTATTAGACAAGCCCCAAAACAACAAGAACGACAACAGGTGGGAAATTTGGCTTACTTGCTGCTCTTCGCAGTTGGGGCGAGTCCATTGGATGCCTGAAGGTAGACAACTACCCCATCTGACGCCAAGAGCCAAATAAATATCATGAGCCCGTTCTCTTCAACCCATCACCTCCCCCTGAATAGAAAGCAACCGACATACAAAAGTGAAAACAAGGAAAATGAAGCTGTCGTGTTGCATACCCATCATGCAGTAGCTCATATTCTTTCTTATCAACGCCACCATTGCCCCGCTACACATAAACGGGAAAGGCCCAAAACGTCGTGCGTTACTATTGAGCTTGGGTACAGAACTCATCTATCGCACGTCCTGGCTGTCTCCTTCCCCAATCATCGTGAAAAGAGTAACAACAGAGTATTGTCTTAGCCGGGCCGAAGCGCAACGAAGGGCAAGCAATGAACAAAAAGATTTCGCTCTCTCTGATCCGTGTTGATGAACAGAAGCACACAACAGTAAGGCACCCTCCAGCCGCACCTCAAGATGGTAAAGGTTTTCCCAATAATTTTATTACAGACCGACTTGAGTACTTTTTCCCATTTTTTGCGATTATTCGTCGCCATCATCTTCGTATCCCCCCCGCTCCAACAAAACACCACGTCCATACCGCTGACAATGTGCAAACCGCCATCCCGGGTCAATAAAAAAGCATCCAAAACCGCAAAACTTCAGATGCAAAAGCTAGGAACCAGAGAAATCAAACAAGACAGGAAGAGGGAGCTCTCAAAACGAATCAGAGCCACGCTCCTGCACCCCCTACTAAAGAACGTAGCACTTCCAATTTGTGAATGAAAACTACAAAAACAGAAAAAGTGACAGTAAACTACCCATCCGTCCTTGAGGGGGGGGGGTGATACAAGACAAAAAGGACGAATCCCACGAGGAATGCGCAACACTTCGTTAGTATTGCCTTAATGACGGGACGGTCCAGTGCGTATTTCACACCGCAGACTTTACAAACAGTACCCCATCCTTTACCCACAACATCACTCTCCCTTCTTTTTTCCGTCAGTGCGCGGCAATCTCTTTTGTACCAATCTCCGCCTCCAGCAGCGGTCCCCTAGACACAGCAAGAATAAGCCTTACTCGCAACAAGTAGCATTGTGTGGCACACAGGATGGTAAGACTGCACACCACAGGTCTTCACCCTCCAAGAAACAGCAAAAACAAGTAACACGACGAGCAAAACTGTATACGCGGAGATGGAGTTTGCAGAGAACTGAAGGAGGGGGGTGAGTACGTTACTACTCACTGCATGTGGGCCATTGGTACAACGAGTTGGTATGTAAGCGAAAACTAGCGTTCCTCCTCGATGCCCAACAAACTGATCAGACTCACCTTTGCCCAATGAGTGTGGAGGCGTTTGCACACCGTAGTATTTCTCGTGAAGTATCTATTGGGTGCACCCGATACCACAGTTTACGTCACCTCTACTGAAATCCACAGTCCGCATACCGATGACGCTCGTGCGTCCCTGCCTCCACACTCTTTTCTAATAAACATAGGGAATAAATCTACAGGGCACCATGGCCACATACTCCTCCCATAATTCGCCGTACTTGGTACGGCACCGTTTCTCATCGCGCGCCACACGATCGATAAGATGGGAAAGGAAAAAGATAAAGTAAAAGAATGGAATAAATGAATGAAAGCCGCAGGAGCTACCCCATAGGAACGCCATGGCAAGGTCTGCCGTGTAATGAATCTTTCGCCCATAGCGGTACCAGCCGTCGACGAAAAGTTCATACTTACCGTTCTTCAGCGTGCGGGGGTTCTCGACGATGCACCATGGAAGCTGCGGAAAGGTCTTGCGGTAGATGATTTCCTTGGGCGTACCGCTACGCATCATGCGAAAGCGATTCTTCTGAGAGTTTACCGTGTCCCACACATAATATGCACAAAGAAGCAGGATCACCATCAGGCTCAGGACCCAACACGGATGTGTTGCGTCCTTTAGAACCGTCTGGATGTACAAGGACTGCATACAGTAGAGGAACGGCACGCCGCACGAGTTCCAGTAGGCAAGCATCCATCCGAACTTCTCGTAATGAAGGTCCCAGGTGGAGATGATACACTCCTCCCCCTTCTGAATGGCATTAACATAAAGCAAGTGAGCAAACACCATGAACCACATGTTGCTGGTAATGTACCCAATCTGGGCGTGCTGCTCTGCAGCGCAGCTAAGGGTCAGCATCATGAGTAGTACCCACGAGTTGCGGCACTCAGCAAAAAGCTTGACATCCACATCACCAGGAAGACGGTAGTTCAGTGCAGATCCCATGAAGAAGTCGTAGATGAGATTGCCGCTCATGCGGATCTGGCGCTTTAGGCCGCAAACAAAGCACCACACCGCAATTACATCTGCGGTGATGGTGGCTACGGTAAGGTAGTGCCCAAAATTGCGGCGCAGTTGGCTGATGGGGAACACACCTGAAAAGTGAAGGCCGGCCATCAGGAGCAGCATGCAGTACCACGCAAAAGGGGCATTGCTCTTGTAGGTGAGCCGATGGCCATTCTGGGACGGCAGCGGAAGGCCCTTCACATAGATCCCTGGCAGAATGAGAGCAAACATGTACTCAAAGAGCAGGAATGCAATAAAAGTACCAAAGGCCGCCCATGTCGGGCACGCGTTCTCGACGAGAAAACGTCCAAAGACCACGTGCATCTTCTCACCATCCAGCATGCGATGCCCCGGGTAGATAATGGTGCCCTGGAACTTGTCAATGCACACGTAAAAGTAGTAGATGATAAAGTGGGAGAACAGCATGATAGCGAGAGCGCCGAATGGGCCTCCAAATTCATAATGGCCATCCCACTTGTCTCTCTCCGGCGTAAAACAGCATTTCACCTCGGTATTATAGGCAGCGTGTGCAGATTTGTAGCCATTGTGGGGTGATTCGACTGCTCTGTTACCAGGGGTGGTTGAGCGATGACGTGAAGCCTTGCGGTTCGCTGAGCGTGACCGAGAAACGACTCTGCTGGTGGACCTCTTCCTTGCTGACATAGTTGCTTGTGCTCGTAAATAGGAGTGCAAGTAGCTAAGCTAGGGGTGAAAAACATGTGTGAAGCGCAAAAGGGAGCAACGTGTAACCGCAAGCGATATCCCCACACACCCACAGCACACCTATACACAGACACGCCTCCCCCTGGTGATGCCGGCCACTCTCACCGTGGTGCCAGGGTCAAGCACCCCGTCGCGGGGGAAGCCAAGCGCCAGCACTGCTCCCGGTTCTAACGGACAGGGGCTGGCGGCTACCAGAGAAAGAGCAAACCTATTCACCGGCGTTCTGGGGTGAATGTAGATCGAAGACAGCTCCCCCGCACATGCAGGTTAAACGCACACGGAAGAAAAAACGTGCCAGTTGATGATCCCTACCGGTCACCTTTACACGGCATAGAGCAGCGCGAACAATCGCCCCACCACCTCAGCGTTGTCGTAGCGCGAATTGGAGTCACCACCATGCACTTGTGCGTGTAAGCTGCGAGGTGGCCGCTGTGTGGGTGTCGGTCTACCTACATCGTTGGCTTCTACCTCCTGCGGAGAGAAAGAAAAAGAGTGTAGGTAGGGAGACAGTTCCTGTCGATGGCAAATAGAAACACAATACGTACACCAGCTCAAACATACGCAACAGCACGTGCGGAAGAAGGACTAGCTGGGCATTCACTTTTGTTTCTTTTCTTTGTTGTCAACTCCAGCATGCGCTGAGGATGGCGTCATGCGCGTAGACGTCACAGTCGAAGACCTCACATTTCCCCTCATCGGGCGCAGGACAATCGCATCAACGCCTACTGAGAGGGTACCTGGTAGCTGAGCTGCATCACTGCTTGACCACAGGACGCCAACAAGCCAGACACGCCTCCAGGAGACATCATCGGTCGCGAAAGCAGCGTTATCCGAGAGCCGAGTTCGATGGGGGTGCCCCCCTCGCTGAAGCATGTCTTGGCAGAGGTGCTGGGGTCCGCGGCTGATTGTGCATGTACAGAACACTTGGGAAGATCTGCCGCGCCCTCCAAAGCCGGTAGGTGCAGGACAGACACCCCTGGACTCGGCCGAACCGACGGTATCGTGTCGAAGCTGCTCGATGGGCTCCGCTGTCGCTCTACCGGCGACTCAATGCTGAGGGTGTAGAGCACGTTGCTGAAACCGCCTGTACATACCTGTGCACCACTCACAAATTGAATATCAAATCGCTCAAAAAGCAAATCTGACTGATACAAAGTCTCGAGGTCGCCGTACAAGTGAGGGTGCAACTCCCAACGGCCAACGATATCGCACTTGGTGTCCCGGTGCTGGGCCTGAGTACCCCGTGGGTTGCCACGGTCTACGTGGCCCGTCATGCGGACGTCCCACAGGCACACAGACATAAAGTCCCGTCCAACGATGTAGCGACCGCATGGGCTCAATGCTACATCGCACAGACTGTTGGTGACGTTGCTGAAGCTACCATCCTGGTCACGCGGTGGGTTACAGAAGGCAAGAGGGGACTTGTTCATCCACTTTAGGCCCTGCCGCATGTCTACAACACGCACCATGCCAGATGACGTGGCGACAAACAAGAGGGACGGCGATTGAGGAAAGTGACGTACAACCCGGATAGCCTCCTTTGCCTCTTCCTCATAGGCAGGTCGCATGCTGTATGTTTCGATAGAGGTGTCCGGGTAGTCTGTGCACCACAGGTGTACGGTGAGGTCATCGGAAGACACAAACTGAGCGCTATCCGTGAGCGGGCAGAGTGAATTGATCGCGTACTCGTGATTGAGGGCAAACCGCGCCACGAGCTTGGTCGCCACTGTCTTCCCGCCGCTGGAGCAAAACGAAGCAATACTTCCGTCATCTAGCCGATCCACCATACGGAAGGAGTTAGCCGTGCCTGGCGCTGTGATTACCCTAAACAGCTTCGGCACCTTCTCATTTGCCGTTAGCAAGTGCGGTACGGAGTAGTGGTGAGAAAGAAACGCAAGCGCCGTTATATTCGGAGTCACCTCGACGCTATTTAGCGGGTCGATAACAGAGGTGTAGGCCTGAGTGGTCGTATGGAACTCGTATGGTTGCTTCACGCGAGGTAGAACGGGAAGGCCTGCACAAGACAGCGTATGAGTTGCCGGCTTGTTGCCTTCCACCGCATCCAGTAAAAAAGCTCGCTGGGAATCGGTCATGGGCGGCCACTGCATGACGGATACCCGACCGGAGCGGTCCCCGACCGCCACGCACTCCCCCGTTGCAGACACAGCTAACGAGGAAATGTACCTGGATGGGTTCTGCTGGAACAAAGGAGGCTCACCTCCGCCTTCGGTGGGAGAGGTGGAGACTCCCACTGTTGCACTAGACACATTGGGCCGACGTCCACCACGTATGTACGAGCTAAAAGGCCTCCCGTCTACGTATGCCTCCTCTATCGACACGTGATGCAGCACCGCCGCACTTCCGGGATTAGTGTTCACTACAGGAACCTTGACAGGAGGAGCTGAGTCGCTACAGTCGGGAGACAGACACTTTCCATCTCCAGATGTGTCCTTACTTGCACTTCCTGTACCTTTGCTACCGAAGCTCTTGCCCTTTCGTGAGACTGCCATATGGCGCGCTGCGTGATGCTCTCCAAGTGTCTTTAGAGCTGCTGAGTGGGGCCCACAGCTCTCCGTCGCGTTGCCTTCTGAGGGAGAGGCAGAGGACTCCCTGGAGGACGACCGATCCAATACGCTACGGCGCAAGGACCGCGTAGTAGCGGTCTCCAACTCTGGATCGGAAATCCCCAACGACCTCACCACCGACCTCCCGTCAGAGGACGAGCCAGGGAGAAGGGAAACACTCCCTCCCGCCTCCGTCGACTGCAAGAAAGTCGCTCGGGCATCATTCGGAACTGGAATGGTACAAGGTAACGCTTCGTGACTGAGAGTATCACAATCAGGGGCCGGGCTGGCACTCCTACGGCTAGCGCGGGGCGAGTAGCCACCCGGTTGGCCGTCCTCATTCAACTCATCCTGCAAAGTAGTGCGCTTGTTGAGTGTTCCGTCAAGGTTGATCCTGGGCTGTATCATTGCGAACGGTAACGCCCCCTCCGGGGGAGGTAAGGAAGAGCTGCTTCACGGCTAGCACCCAATGGTGCAAAGGTAAAGGAAAAATATATGAATCGGTGAGCGTGGACAGCAATGCCCCGGCGTCCCTCCTGCCAAATTCCGTGTCCACAAGGCACCGGGTCGTGCTATGTCTCACCCTTGAGACTGCGCTTCTTATTCGTCCTAATAAAACGTGGCAGATGGTGAAGGAGAGCGAGAGGGGGAAAGACAGACACCTTAGGGCACTCACACAACAGCAGAAGATGCCACACCCCAGGAGGAGAGGAGGAGGCAACAATGTTCCTCCTCCTCAAGAACAGTAACAATGCTCTAAGATGCACCACCACCACCACCCCAAAGACCAGTTCCTACCAACCGGACAGACTTCTCTTCGCATCCACAAGCGCTTTCAGCACTTGTTCCCCCTGAGCTTACTGCCCTGCGCTTCTGCACCATGTCTATCAACACACCACTCGCACGATGTTGGAACTGGGGAGAGGGGAAGCAAGATCAGCGGAAAGTAAAAGGTGCATTGGCTTTACGTGCGCATGTCCTTCGCGTTTTGCACTGTCTCCTCGTAGGAAAACTCAAACTTTTTGCGGAAAGCCAGGTCTTGAAAGTCATACCTGCGACGATCACCCTTGTTGTGCATCCGGTGGTGCACCCACTCGGTGGGACACTGCACCCTCCGTGCTTGCAGATCGCGCCACCAGTACGCATCTTTATACTCAGAGGGTACAGGGTGGTAATGAAATTGTTGGTCAGGGACCAGATGCGCATTTTCCCACCAATGCGGATCGTACTTCTCCTCGTATGTGTCATGATCTACGTATCGGTTGGCGTGCACGAGAGCGCGAGGATTGTACATGGGCAGCGGGTCCCAAACATACTTATGGATGGATTTCTTATTTAAAATGCGCTTCAATTGGTGTGAAAACATTCCCTGACCCTGCTTGAAAATGACAGGATTCTTCTGTCGCACAGTGGTCACTCGAAGCATGGTGGGCAACTAGATCTTCCTATCTGTACCAGAATGTAGTGGGATTCAAAATCACGCCCTGTGAAAATATGGAAAGACCCTTGCAAAAGGGTGCCTTCCCTAACAGGTATACACACACACACACACCTGACTCCTCGTTCCGCGCCAGAGTCTACATATGAGAAGAAACGTAAATTGGAAATGAATGTATCACACAAAAAATAACCCTGAGCATGCATGTCACACAGTGATACAGCGAGAAGGGATGTACCAGCACCCGCTCCGCCGCCTCGCCACGCTGTCTGCAACTGGCAAGAGCAGGAGAGCTCAACCAAAAACGGGGATCCATCTCTTTACCCATAACCTTTGCTTCCCTTGGTGCTGTTGCTGTGGTACGGAAGCGTTTCAAAAGAAGAATAGCCGCTTATGTCTTTCGCTTGAAAAGAAAATGCCCCCTCTATGACGTTGCGCATGAACTGCTCGATCCGTCCCCTCTTCCAACTCTCCGAGCACACCTTCGCATCATGCCGGCAGGTGTATATCCTTCTGTGGCACCATCACCCCCCGTTCCACACTGCGCGCTCTATCAGCCCAACACTTCCGGCTCACAAATGCAATTTTAGTACCGCGCACTCGCCTTCCGCTTGCGGGCCATCATCTGCACACGCCGCCCGGCGGAGTTCATTCGTCCCATGGGGGGTCGTTGTTCGTGAGAAAAATGCTGAATAGTGGCACGCTCGCTGTTGATCGAGTGAGCCGCGGGCAGTGGAGCAGGGAAAGGCTCTCTGTCAGATGCGCGACTGTCACCCTGAGCACCACCGGCGGTCTGCTGCACTAGTCGCCGTTGCACGTCATCACGAAGACACAATAGTTGGCCCAGTTTGCTCTTCATCTCCACCAGTACAGCCTCCGTCTCTTCATCGTCGTAGTCCTGAGTACGTTCCTGGATGAGGATGTTGTCTTGCAGATGTTGAATATCCTTCAGCATACCATCAAGGCGCAAACGTAAACGATGAGCTTCGGGATCTTTGGCATCAGCCGCAAGTACCACTTCCCCGGATGAGTAAGCCGCAACGCCCCTGCCTTTCAGCTCCTCTCCCCGTGCATTTCCTGCATGATCAATCGCCGTCGAAGGCGCATCTGCTGTGTACGTGTGAACGCTATCATCGGCCTCCTCATAATCGAAGGGATCGAGGCGGTTACCGGATGCCGCTGCCTCAGCGGCAATATCCTCAGCATCTTCAGCCCCCTCAGTGGCATCGTCCTCTTCGGAGACTGAAGTACGTCCGGCGCAGTTGGTGTTTTCACCCTCCACAGCGTTGCGCATCTCCTTCGCCTCCCGCTGGGTCTCGGTATCGTTTACCTCCTCGGACAGTGTCTCCACCAAACTTAGGTTGTGAGGGAGGCCAAAGCCCACATACATGTCCCGACCAGCGCGGCGCAGGCGATCCTGCTCCCCTCGGAGACGGCTAATCTCGCGTCGAGCCTGAATAATGCCCTGTTCCAGCTTGTTAATGATGCTGCGCTCCGATGTGTGCTGTAGGCGCTTCTCAAGAAGGCTGATAGTAAAACGCTGTGTATCAATTCGAGACTGAATTTGACGGGCTTCGGGATCGCCGGTGCGGGCCAGCTGCTTGAGCTCCGCCTCGCGCTTGGCATCCTGAGCAGCAGTCCACGATGCGTGCTTCTTCACCGACATGATGCATTCATCCATCTCCTCGAGGTCCGCTCTAGACGCTGCCAGGACAGCCATCAACGTTTCGTCGTCCTCATTGTCTTCTTGCTCCATCTGACCCTCCAAGCAGGCGATCTCCCTGCGTAGTCGATCGGCCGCGTGGTGCAAGCCATCGTACTGCTCGGGCGTGCACATGAAATACGGAGCGGTACTGGGGGCATTGCTCGGTAGTGGTGGCGGGGAGCGAGCCACCGCAGCCGTGTCTCGAGATACCGTAACAGACTCTCGTGGGCGAAATGCACGGCGCTCTGTCGGTTTGCGTTCCTCGGCGATGGGGGACGCCCACTCGCCATCCTGCCCGTCCTCCTCCTCCGTTGCTGCAGTTGCGTCCGCTGAGTCGGTGGTGGCAGAGGCATTGCCCGCCGATACTCTGCGCAACTGGGCGCGAACCTCCTGCAACTTGCGTAGAAGATCTTCCTCAACGGCGAGGGCTTCCTGCTCTGCTTTCTTTTGTTGCTCCAGCGCCCTCTCTGCGATGATCTGAGCCTGCCGCGCTTTCTCACGCTGCAGTCTCAGCTCTTCCTGGCGCTTCTCACGTTGGATGCGAAGCTCTTCCTCCACCTTACGAGCCTTTGCCTCAGCGGCAGCCCGCGCCCGCCGCTCCGCCTCCTCTGCTGCAGCACGCTCCTCCGCTTCTCTAACAGCCCCTTCCTGCTGTTCAACGAGAAATAGGCGCTCCTCAATTTTATTCAGCGCGTCCATCGCCTTCTCTACCCTCTTCTGCATCACCTCCTCCTCCCTTCGCTTGCGCTCCGAAAGGTTTTGAACTTCACGCCGCATACGTTCCGCCGCCGAGGACAACTCCTTGCGAAGGCCGGCAAATTCTTCGCTCTTGGACGGGATGATTACCTTTCCTGAAAGATCACGGGCAGCGGAGATGGGGTCTGTGGTGTCGCGAAAATCCTCTTCCCCCTCCTCCACAGTCGCATCCAGCTGCTCCTCCTGCACTTCCTCTTCCATGCGAGTCATACGTGATACCTTGTGGCCAAGATGGCTGCTATGCGTAGCAGCGGCGGCCGAGGCATCGCTCTGGCGACGGCTCTCCCTGTGTGTCAACTTCCCATCACCGTTCTTTCGTGAGAGGGCGTCCGCCACGCTCATCGGGGTCGTCTCAAACTCATCGTACTCATCCAGTGACAGATCAATGTCAATATCCTCGGCGGCGACCTCGTTTTTTTCAAAGGTCGTCGTGTGCTCAGGGGCCTCGGGGTACTTGGGCTGGGTGCGGGGCACATTGAACCCTCTCTCCTCAGACTCGCTGGGTGATCCCTTCTCCACTTCCACATCAGGCAACCCCTGTGCATGCTTGAGCTCTCGCATGCGAGCCAGACTTTCTCCGAGACGAGCTAGCTCCCTTCTCGTGGTAGAGAGCTTATCCTGCATCGTCGCCACCTTATCCACACTGTCTGTGCTCAGCAGTCGGCGTCGCAGGAGGGAGACCTCCACCTTTGTCTTGTGATAAGCACTGGAGAGTGCCTCGTACTTTTCGGGGTCGAAGGTCAGTAAAGATTTTTCATCCTCGTTTTCCGCCTCGTCGGCCTCCACGTCCGTGGAGCCAGTGACAGCGTGTGGTTTGCGGTAATTGGACGTGTTGGGACGCGTGTCACGGCTTTCTGTCGGTCTTCCCAGGGAAAACTCCTTGATAACACGACCCGATGGGTGAGTTGCTTGCCGCACAGACCGAACCGAGTCCATCGCATGTGTCAACTTGGTCGCTTCATCACCCTCCACCTTCTCTGCCTCCTGCTCCACCGCAGAGAACATGCCCCCAATGGTGTCCCGGTCAAGATGGTGTTGGCCCTGCCTTCCCTTTACGGGAACATTCAAAGCGGGCCGCCCCATGAGGCGAATGGACTCGGTAACGGAGGGCTCCACTTCAGCACTTGGTTTGCGTCGAATCAATAGCCGAGAGGCAGGGACCGGATTCTGTTCTGCACGAGCAACCGGATCGCTAATAGGGATCGCGTTGGGGGAACCAGTTGAGGTCATCTTCAGCTCCGCCAGCTCAACGTACGTGAGAAACTCAGCGAAGTAGAGCAAGCAATCTCGGTCCGACATAACCTCCGGCGACCAGCCGTAGCGCCGGTAGACCGTATCCATGGGTTCCCATGATATGTGGATGCTCTCGTAGCGTCGCCGCAAGAAGTCCTCCACCGACCAGTCTAACAAAACGTCAGTGTCCATTGATCGATAAAGGTGCAACCGTTTGCATGAGCGAGTATCGCGCAAAGAGCTCTTCAACACTGAGTAGCTGACGGCGGGAGTGAGCTCGGCGAACTGGTGAAGAGTAAAGGGATAATCAGTAAGGTGCAGGAGTGGCCGGATGCACTCATTCACCACCTCCGGTGTGTAACGCCCAGCATACTTGATTTCCTTTCGATGTCGCAACATCTTTTTCTCCAACCGCTTCAATAAGTCACTGAAAAAAGGATGACTTCGAATGCTCGCCATGGGACCATCCACTGAGCGATCAGCCTGATCATCGGTCCCTGTGCCAGTCTCCTCCCATTCGTTGGCTTCTTTATCGTCTTCGCCAGCCAAGCCCCTGACCTCCTCTTTGCTGTAAAAGCGCGTAACATCATCAGACTCCTCGTGAACAGAAGATACTCCTTTGTGGTGGGTGCTGTCTTGACTAACACCGCTACGGCTAGGGGTGTTACGCATTGTCTCTCCACCCGGCGCTACGGAACTGTCAAAGGAAGTGGTGAAGCTGATCTGCTTTGGCGGAGGTTTAAACAGGTCCTTGTAGTGACTCTTCACATTGCGCTGCGTGGACGCAGGTCGCATCTCATCAGTGTCCGTGGGGATATGTGGTTCACCCCCTGCATTCTCCATATCGTCCACCGTATCGGGAAACAGTATCTCAGGCATTCGGGATTTGCCGCTGTTGTGCTCAAGGCGCCCCTCATGTCCGCTGGCGCGATCAGTAAAGGTAGAGCGGGCGGGGGAGTGGCGGTGCGCCCCGCTTCTGGAAGTAAATTTAGCAGATGCCTTGGGAGGGCCAAAGTCGCCCCCGTATGAGGATGAGAATGACTGTCGAGCTCCACACGTACCTGCCGGTACAGTGAGGGCCACCGCGCAGACAAACCGGCGCATCATTTTTGGATGACCAACTGACAGCTGCTCTATAAGAAACGCTACCTGCCTATATCCACCAGTTCTCTATGTAATGCCTCTTTATCCCTTCACCTCGAGGAACGAACGTTGCGCTGTCTCTCCCTTGCACCTCTATCTTCTCCGCTTCTGTTTTTCTAATGCCAGACAAGGTGAAAACAAACAGTTGGTATTGCCTAAAACGTCTCAGGGGGACGTTGCGACTCTTGTCCACAACTACTGGGACACTCGTAAAAACTGTTGCACCGCTGTGAAAGGATAATTTTGCCGTCAGTAAAGCGGTTATCATACATGAAACGAATCCGCAAACCCTTGGCAAATTGCGGACAGTGCACACACACAAACACACACACAAACACACACACATAGGCGCGTATCAGATGAGCCAAGTGAGCATGACGAAGTAATAACAAGCCGCCTACTCGGTCGCCAGGATATCCGCGAAATCTCTGTAATAGATGAGACCTGTTTCCGGATCCTTGGCCGCCAACAGCATCTCCTGCATTTCCTCCTCAGTGAACGGCTCCCCTGAGGATATAAGAGCATACTTCAACTCCTCCTCCTCGAGGTAACCATTACCACGGCGATCAATAGCTCGAAATGCTGCAAAAATGCGCTTTTCATCGTCACGTACACAGGGTGAAGGCCTAGCGGGAAGTTTCTCAGCCGGCACCACTTTGCTTTTCACTAGTGTCGAGCCTCCCACTACGCCTGTCATAAGTGCATCGATGATAACGGCGCAGAGACGATCCTTCCGCACATACCCATACGACATGGAGTCCTCCTCCACTAGCTCCACAAGCAGTACTACCTGTGCATTGCATAAATTTAGCCCCATCGCTCTAGCAATATAACCAACTTGTAGGATGGGAAGGAAGTCACTACCAAGAGACTGCGCACCGGCGTCAGCATCAAACACTGCTCTGGCCAATGCGTTGAACCGCTCCTCAAAGCGCGAGCGACGGTCGCTCACCTGTTTGTTTGAGAAAAGAAATGCGATAGGGCCCGTTTCCAACCACTCTCCCATTCCTTCAGATGCATCTGCACTCACCGAGTTCCGTGCCTTCACTGCTGTCTGAGGGGATCCTCGTTTCCCTTTCGGCATTATATGCGTCAGATTATCCTACCGACTCAATCGGCACAGTTCGTATTGCCAAGAGTCCACCCTTGAGAGAAAACAATCTAGCACCCGAAAATGCAATAGAAACAATATCATGCAAAGAACTCACATATGTCAAAAGATGAAAACCGCACGGCAAAAGCCCATGTGGACGCTTGCTCCCAACAGAAACTCGCATCAACAAAAGTACTTCCCTCAGGAGTGACCTTCTTTTACAATCACTATCCTCATACCCGCTGCATTGAGTACATGCCATCGGTAGTATCAATGACTTCAAATGGATTCTCTAACCCTGCAGAGGGGCATTTTAAAAAACTTTGTACATACCCCAAAGGGTAAATACGAATACATGTGTTGTGGATATCTGTCTTGTTCTACTGTCCAGCACAGCGGGCCAACCGTCATGCACACTTGAGAACACACTCGTACACGTCTCAGGATATAAACTAATAAACCTCAAAGGGAGGGGCTTCATGCTTTGATTTAGTCTCTTGCATAATATACTGAAGTACGCCATGCTGAAGAACGCCAATGCGTAGAGCCATTTGCTTGATTTCCCCACGAACCTTCACAACAGCTTCCTTTACCTGCATCAAGGGTGTTGTATCTGAGATCTTAGCCTCCCGCTCCTCGATGTCGCGCTTTGTCTGATCGAGAACTTCACTTACCTGGTTAAGTTCAACGGTAAGCTGCTGAACGCTTCGATTGGCAAGATTCGCAGCATCCTGCGACGTATTTAGTTCGCGTAGCTTGACCCGATAGCTCTCCACATCATCCGAAAACTGTTGCGCTAGAGTTTGTTCGCGCTTCTGGATTCTCTCACGAGACTTCTCCAGATCGTTACGCAATCGCTCGAGCATTTGCTTCACATCCGGATACATCTTCTCAACGGCTTTCAGCAGCACCGAGGCACTTTCAACACGCGAACGCCAATCGTCAACCAAATAAGAACGCACCTGAAGCAATGGGCCCACACGCTCCACCTCAAGATTCCACTCATCCACATTAATCGTGGACTCTGTAGGGACAGCAGTATCGTCCATACCGCTTTTCTCACCAGCAGCACGGACATATACCTCATCCTCATCATCAGTGTCGATCACAATGTTGTCCTCCACCTCAGGCATCCCTTCCTGATCCTCACCACCATCTGCAACGGCATCTAACTCATCGTATTTTTCCATCTGCGTGTAGTCAATCGGTAGAAACTGGAACCCCTTCTTCAGAAGAGCCTGATCCACCAGAGAATTCAAAATGATGAGAACAGCATCCCCGCTACCTTGCTTTATACGGTTAGGAGCTAAGTTGGGAGCAGAAATATTCATGGCACGCAGTTCGGCTAATATAGTGGTTGCTGTGGCATTTGGATCGTCAAACTGTCCAGGTGGTTCGAAGCTCCGCCCACATAAACCCATCAGCCACGAGCATAGTGAAGTGAAGTAATAGAACTGCGTGTTAGGATTGTCAATGGTAGACGGACCTGAAAAGTAAAAGGGGCTAAGCGGTTTGAAAGGCGGCTTCAGCAAGGGACAAAACTCACTTTCATAATTTAGAATCTTGAGTTTATCAGCAATATCCGCCATTGTACTGTCATCCACAGCGGAGGGCTGCCCTAACACTTGTGGACCCTTTGCATGGGATTGCTCCGAGTTACGCCTTTCGTCATCCGACATACTTGGAGCAGAAAAAAAAACTCTCCTCTATAGAAAAATGTGATCCTTTGTATAATGTGTCAAAACGGGGAACAACAAATGGCCATTATAGAGAGAGAGAGAGGCTACAAAAATTCCTCGGCAGATGCTTCACGCAGGAGGCACTCAGATGGGCCATCAATTACAAAAGAGAGAGACCTTGGCATTGCTGACACGCTATATCCCAAGAAATGATAATGAATAGAGCAAACATGCTCATTTGCAGCAGTTTGATCAAAAACTCAGAAGCAAACACATCATCGGTTCTTCTGTAGTAATGCGTCCACAGTTATCCACGCAACAACTTAATAACACAAAGTAGAAAAACAATAAAAAAACGTGCTTAAGGGGTACTCACTAAAACCGTTCACTCAGCGTCAGGTGACGCGGCTACATTTTCGGTCCACATGACATCTGCATATGGTCAAGTTGTGAGGTATAATATTTATACAATGAAAGAGGGTGACTCGGAGAGTCCCCATCCGTTTAGCGGTTGGCTTCAGAAGAGAAGATACCCGAGAAACGGCAAACTCATGCGAAACCCACGTCGCAGCCTAACTGTATAGGAAGTAATATACGACCGAGAATGGAGCGATTTCAATGTATCAGCCACTTCCATTGTGCTTCAAGCGATACGCAAAGGAATAGGTGATCTAGAGATACCAAAGAATCAAACTACTCCAAGATCAGCCCTGAATAAGATACGCACCCCAATGCTAAGCGTACTCAAATACAGCGGTCCTAGGCAAATATCTGCCATAGCAGATATGTCTCAAAGCAATTCTTTGATCACCTAGACAACTAAAGTAAGTTGGTAAAAAAAAAAAAGCATCAGTAACCCTACAAAGA
Source organism: Blechomonas ayalai (assembly GCA_020509355.1). Lineage (NCBI taxonomy): Eukaryota > Euglenozoa > Kinetoplastea > Trypanosomatida > Trypanosomatidae > Blechomonas > Blechomonas ayalai. The sequence continues at coordinate 47,496 of JAIZPF010000141.1, forward strand.
ATAAAAAGAGGAGATGCAAAAGATGGTAAGTATAAGAACGTGCACGTGAAAATGAAGCCATAAGCATGAGCGAGTACCCACTTTTTACGCTTTCGTGTGACCCCTAGTAAAACAGCCAAAAGGAGAGTACATCCATCCTCATCACCACGTGCGCCAAGATCATCCAACTGTTGACAGAAAAGACGGTCAACCACAAGTCACTTAACGGAACACAGTTGTCCACAATGAGAACAAAAGCAATCGCACCAAATAAATGAAGCGAACCACCCGACTGCCAAAAAATGCCAAAACGAAAGCTACATGAAAAAAAGGAGGGCATCCCTCCAGTTATGAAGATTAGCTCGAATTGTATTTACGATAATTTCTTCGTCCACTGACTGGGGAGTTCCGCTTGCCACTGATTGGAGAAGCACCAAAGCATCCACCCATTGATTATGATGCACCAGCCGGGTAACGATGCGATCCAAATCAGCTATTGGAGGCCGCACATCAGCCGAAATGAAACCCCCCTGATGTATAAGTGATGCTCGACTGCCAATAACAGTTTCAACATCAGTCAGCGAAGATGTATTGAGATGATACGTCTCGAAAACGGCTCGCAGCACATTTCGTGTCTTTTGCCGTGCAATGCGTGGATAGCAACGTGTCATTACTTTTTCAAAATGTCTTAAAATATGACGATTATTCACGTGATTGTATTTCTGTAGGAACAGTTGGCAAGCGTCCTCCACACAACGAGAGGAAATATTCGGGCAACCCGATTGTAAAAGGTAATCCATGTGCAGCAAGCAACTCTCTAAGTCATTCAGCGCCAACGCACTGAACAGTGCGCATCTCTGAAAGCATGTTGAATAGCGTGACCAAGTGTGATCCTTTGCCCACTTAAGCATGTCTGAATAGCGCTTGCCACCAAACACACTACGGGCTACAGAGTACTCCATCAGCTTCGTCTTCGTTGTTGAATCTGCATGTTTTGCAACACTGGCCAAAAAAAATGTTGCATCAAGCCACTGGGAATTTTGGGGATAAATCCGCATAGACAGTGAACCAAATCCACAATAACTGGTTCTTTCTTCCTTTGGAACATAATTTGAATTACTCGACATGCCAATGATGTCAGAATCAACATCAGTACTCATTTGTAAATGAGTACTAGTCTCAACAACAGCGGTCGTTTCCATGTATCCTTTTGTTTCTGGTAATTTACAGAGTTCCGTCGCCACAACCAACGCCTGTAGCCAGAGATCCTGAGCCATCAAAAATTGAGTCATGTATTCACCCAATTCTGCCACTCCAGGAGAGTCAAAACTCCACCTCCATAGGTTCATAGCTGTACGCCATTGATTGTGACGTACAAGCGCTTTTAACATTAGGGCACAAGTGGGAACATCTTCAATATGGAATAGTGATGCCCATAATTGAAGGTCATTTGCTTTTCCAACAGGTTTGGAGAAAAGTAAGCCAAGTCTTTGAGAATGTTCTATCTCTAATGTCGAGCCACACTCTATCAATGATCGTTGAAAGTGTCGTAATGCACGTTGCCAGGTAACGTTGACAGCATGAGACGAAGAACTTAGTGGGCTGACTATCTGGGAGGAGCGCATCTATTAGCTGCGATGAAAATAAAAACACAATAAAATGGGCCCACTCAGCTATATGAATACCGTACTGAATATAGCACATTGTACCACCAGAAACCCCAAGCACTTCCAGATCGTAAAACGAAACTTTACTATAACCATCAAGACCTCTTGACCACCATTAGGGAAATCTTACTACTCATTCACAGTTCTCTATGTTATACATTCCTGAGGCACCACCCTTACACATGTCCTCATAATTAATAAAAGTATGCATATACAAAACAGGATTTCACCTTAATACATCATTGTTAAACAATTCCAACAGGTAACATAATATCTGAGAACGCATCAACACCAGTGATGAAAAAAATAGAAAAAGAGAGCCCTCAAACAAGAACTTCAGACAAAGAGAAATTCATGCTGAAAGCATGCTCAGCAAATGCCATGCATAGATGTATGATTAAAATACCTAAAGCTCCCAAGCTCTGTATCTTTACCTTTCCATGATCACCTTCCCCCGCACACAAACAGCCACAAGTACACCCTTTGCACAAACGTCATCAATTATTTTTGGCAAACAAGCAACCATCACCCTGACAGCACCAGTAGCCCCAACGCTGCCCCAAGCTCATACATCCCCCGCGAAAAAAACAAGCTCCTGCACTAATCCGGTTTTCTTTGCTTTGGGGCGGCGACAACCACAAAAGAGTCAACACCGGTTACTGGCTCCCCACGGTGCACGTGAAAGGACGGAAAGCCCGGCCGCACGCGGCCAAATGCCCCACATGCTGCCCCCTTTCACGCTTCCTCACCCAGGAAATGCTGAAAAGAACCTTCTGTCTACCTTGGTTTTCGGAAAGGGAACGAGAGAGTG